>JABUQX010108991.1:20000-46359 GCA_015478945.1 Trachelipus rathkii
TATGAGAGATATCAAAATCTCCAAAATAGAGCCACTGTTTTCTTTTATCGATCTAAAAAATAATAAAAAAATTAAAACTGACGGAGTCCGTAAACGTAATAGGTCCTATAAACCTCATAAGGTTCAATTTGAATAAATCATGTTTGTTGCGTAACTTGCAGCCTACTTGCACAAATTGAACTCTAGTTAAATGATATTAATCATATACTAGAGAGAAATATAATTATTATTAAAAAATAACACATAAAAATAAATAATATTCAAAACTAGAGAACTAGAGTATATCGTTAAATAACATAATACAGTGTCATATAATTATTAATAGTATATATTAATAATATTAATATATATATATAATATATTATATATATATATATATTATAATATATATATGATTAAATTAATAAAATATATATTTTACTATCGAAATAAAAAATAAATAAAACTATATATATATATTATCATTAGTATAGGGTATAATTACTATTTCATTAAACACTGCTCAAAACTATTATAAACATTATAAGTAACAGTGAGTATACTTTTGAATCATCATTTATGTTTGGTATTTTTGTTAAATAGAGAATAAAAAACATAATTTGAAGTAAAATAACTAAAATGAAGCCTAAAGTTCCTAAAGATAAGATATACTGTAATCGAATATTATGATAAAGTATATTACTTATTTGCAAAATGTCTAAAATAATGTATTTTAACAAAGTTCATCAAGTGATAAAAAAATAATGAATGCTACTTTCATATATACAATTCTCTCTCTCTCTCTCTCTCTCTCCTATATATATTATATACTCTTATATCTATCTATATAATTATCTAGTCTAAATCTTATATCTCTCATCAATCTATGGTTACTATGTGTGCTAACTTTGTCATCTCTCACACTGTCGGTTTTTTTTCTATCTTACTTCACTCATTTTCTCATCTTTGAATTCCTATATATATTCCTCTCATCTCTACAAATATATATATATAATATTAATAATATATATTAATATATATATATATATTATATATAATAATATATATATATATTGAGGTTATATATGAGTTTAGATGGTGAGTATATACAGTTACTATATATATATATATCATGGTAAAAATGATGTTTTTTGTTTAAATATATATTTATATATATATATAAAGGATTATATTATGATTTAGGTATATATGAATGAATAAGGGAATGGTTAAATGATTAGCACAGATGGTAGTAGGAATAAGTTACTGTGAAAATGGTCAAGGAAGTGATATGGAATGGTGCATTATCATATTGGATGATTTTTTTTGTATATATGAGCACATGATGTCTTGAGTGCTCTTTGTAACGGACCATCTCTACACTGAGGGTATGGTTGTCATGCGCCCTATTGTCGTCATAATGAGGGGAGTGTTTTGCAGTACGGTCGACGTAGCATAATGGGTCCTGAGAATAACATGAGGTAAGCTATTAAGTGAGAGATCTACAGATGTATAACTCACATGTTGCACGCACGAGACGGATTATGCAAGTGGGGCGAGTTATAGGTGTCGCGAAGAGAATTAGCACATGAAGAGATGAAGGCACACGGAGAAAGTTGGATTAGAGAATTTCCACAAGACAGGAGTTAACAAGGTGATGGCTGACGAAAGGGGTAAAAGAGTAGAGGAGAGAATCACACATTAATATACAGTCTAGCGAGATATACGGTTATGGCTCTTGTGGAAGTATTAAGGCAAATGAAATCTAATACAGCTAAATAGATCTTACATGGTAGGCAGGTACATCACAAGCACCCGCTTGTTGCTGGTAGCAGTGTGCGCGTTGAGGGAGACGTAGGACTGAGGACATGGGAGGAGCGTAGAGGAAGCGAGAAGTGTGGGAGAAGAAGGTCACGTTAAACCGGAACTGTACGCTACGCAGGCACGAGAAAGGGTGATGAGCTCTTGATAAGAGACGAAGAATAGAAGGGATATAAGCGTTAAACTACGGAAAGATCTCCGAAGTCGAGCACCGAGCAAAGATAGATGGGAGAGTCGAGGTGAACGTGAGAAGTAAGTAGTTGTGACACAGTTTATCAAAGTCTGGGCCAACGCGGTATGAACCTACATGTGTATCAGAAAGCATGTCCGAACTAGTGGGAGGGCCACGGTCCAAACAGGCCGGGGTCGGAGAGAGCTAACCGCCTCTCACCGCGTCTGGATTAACTATGAGATATCATGGGAGGTGACAATGTTAACTTCTCCACTCATACCAAAGAGAGAGCACGGAAGGGCACTGAATAGAGCCGCATGTGGTCTTATCCTATTGCTGTCAGTCTATGATCTGAGTAAGTAATCGTTTCAGGAAAAACTTAAAGCTACTGCAAGTCTAAAACAGAACTCCCAGTTTTCTTTGAGGTCGCCCTAGCAACCGTTGTGATGTGAGCTTTCCAAACATTTTTTTTTTTGTCTGGTTTTTCACACGCGCTGAGCTCATGTCACTACTCACTGCGACACGCTAGCAAGTATCTCTCGAGAGGAGACCGAGACATGGAATGGAGAATATGAGGATAATAAGTTGGAGAGTGTTTTAGAGATCGAGCACGTTATTTCCTTTTGTAGCAATGCATTGAGTCTTTCTTAAAAAGAACTATTTCGAATTTGAGCAGCAAGGTTCAGAACGACTACGCACAGAGAAAATTCTATCCCTCAGGTATCAGTGGTCCGCTGAGAAATCTCAGACAATCGAGGAGTAAACGGCAGTGTAATGCTTACAGAGAGGCTAGCACATTCCTCTTACGCACAATCATATCATAGAAGGCAGCCAGTCGTTTCTATTTCCGAACCATTGCGTGAAGAATGAAGCGCGCCGGCAACTGCTTCATCTTCAGCTAATTCGTATGTGACAATCTTATGATCGCGTTTGAGTACTGCTGCAGGAGCAGTAAGAGAGAGAGGATATGTAGCGCAATACTCTGAGTAGTGCAGACTCAATTAAGAACCCTGAGCGACATCCCTTACTTCACGGAGCGATGTACAGAAAGTAAGCACATAGCAGATCGCCATCATCCGAACAAACTATGCCGAATACCGAGACTGAATTCTCGCAAGACATAACCTAGACGAGATTAGCTTCTCAATACACAAATGCAATGTATAATGGAGTGGAAAAACCCAAGGAAACTCGAGCATAGTCGTCTGGATGCTTAGGAAGCGTAGTGACAGCGTATTCTGCTCTAAACATCACGGCGATCACTGCTTTTGCGAGATAAGTTATGACCAATGCGCCACACCGCTACACAGTCTCACTCTAAAGTTTCCTAAGGCTTCGGAAAAAACATACTTCAGTAAGATAGGAAAAGTATATCGCCGAGTAGACCTTGAGCGCCGAAATGAGTTTCTGGCGATCGGAAAGAAGTGAATTTGAGTATCTCGCGCCATGAATGTATCTCAGCAGAAAGGAGACGAGTTTGAGAGTACGGTTGGTTTATCTCAAACAAATATCTTACGATAGGTACGAGTGAGAGTATAGATAGACTCATAGGGCATAGTTAGACAGGAATACCAAGAGCGTGCTGTCTTATATTTAGTTTATCGGATATTGAGTTCGTGGACATGTGCATGGCTATGCGCGAACACGCTTGGATAGGTAAAAGTGATTAGTAACTATTAAACATAGAGAATTATAGTTGAACGAGAAGCGTCGTCAGCATAGCACTACGGAAGCACATCCACTTCAAAACTCGGGGAGGAATGCCATCCGGGCCACCCGCCTTCCTAACGTTTCGTTCCACTAGATGCGAGTTAATCAACGAGAGGACTCCGGACGAATCCAATTCCACTCACAGACCAAAAGGCATTTACCTGGTATAGACACATGAGAGGATGCGTAATGATAGGAGGAGGAGGATAATATCCTTTTCCTCTCGCCATTAGTTTCATTTTAGCTAAAAACATCAAAGGTTATTGAAAGAAGCTGGATTATCCTTTTCAGTAAGAGCATTGCGAACAGAACCATCAGATGTTTAGATAAGAGTGGAGAGAAAAGTCACATGACTGTGACATGTAATGTTGTTTCTAGAGATGTCTTGTGAGAACAAGAGGCCAGAAGATTTGTCAGTCAGCCTCAGACCACTACAGGCACGGTTGGCGCACTTCTTCCATTTATCGTATTGCATACAGCCCACTTTGGCTCGTCGAAGAGTATCCCCGCACAACGTTTCTAGCCTGAACTCGAAACCTAATCTTAGGCAAATGAGATGATATCGAATACTGATAATTATTTCCATTCCCGATATCTCGTCATACTTCGTCCTCTAGCCTTAATGGCCAGAGAACAAGCACGAATCGACTGTTACTATTTGATTCACAATCTGTAAGGAGACGCAACCTGACTCAGTCGTACAGAAAGAGAATACCTTTCAGTCTCCACTATAGACACCTATTCAACGAGATTATAGCTTCCGCACACGTTCATTTATCGTTGGCCAGATACGCTCGTAAGCGTCCACAGAGACAAAGCATTCCTTTGCCAGTCTCACACTATTTAGCGCTAGAAGCAACGCAAGGCCCCCCAATCGGCCGAATCAAAGAGAGCCAAAGAAAGAACCGCCGTAGGGCAGGACTGGGTAGCGTGTCTAGTCGGAAAGATAAGAATTAAAATTTAAGAGAGAATATAAGGTTGTGGATGCTCGCGAGATATTTACCCCTATAAGGAGTCCTGAAGGCTCGTTTGACTTATCCAGAGAGAAGGACTTAGCTGGCTGTTTCACATTCAAGCACATATGGTGTCTCGCGAGAACGATCGGAAATGTGTGAGTTTGGTTCTTTTTAATTAGTTTTCTCCGCAAAAAGTAAAGGGGACTCCAGAATCGCCATACAGAGCACCACTTGCTATGACTTCGGCTCCTCCCACTCTAAATCGATGAGAGGACCCCCAACCATATCAGTATTGGTGTACATTGACACCTCTACCCCACTAAATAGAGGACCTCAGTAAATAGGATGAAATAGACATTATATTCTTCGTTTCGAACCATTTCTCCCTTCCATCTCCGTTCTAACAGCGTTTATGGGGTTATCAAAAGTTACACGCTATATGATTCCTATATTTAATATCAAAAAAGGCGTGAAAATCTGTTCTGTTAGGAGAACAGTAGCAGAAGCATACATACAGATTATTGTGTAGAAGGAAGTACTTATTGATTATAATGTCCACAGTAACATTCGAAGTTGAGGCACGATTCCAAGATTCTCGAGACGGTGTGTTACTCATCGGAAGTGTCTCATCATGTTTATACCATAGGCACCAATACTCCACCAAATCTCCCCTTTAGATCTGAAATATGTAAACAGTGTATATACAGATTAAGCTTTCTCTAAGATCTATAAATGGATAAGAATATAATTTGACGAGTTTAGAGGATGAATTATTAGCCACTCTGTTTCTAACAGTACACCCATATGTAGCAACAAAGGTTTAAGGGTTAGTAGCTTCAGAGGTTGGTGGTTTTTTATTTAATTTATACTTATATGTTCTTTAATTACGTTTCCCTTTCTCTAGCTGTTAAATATACAATTATATGACTAAAGATTAATAGTATCAGAAGATATACATGGAAGGGTATTACTGAGGAATCGCTAATGATGATAGACGGTATCAAGGAAGATAGAAGAGAATAAAGGAATAGTGATAAAGAGTAAAGGGTTATGTAGGATAGGTTAATTGTGTGCTAAGATTATAAAGTAGAGTAAATTGTGGAGGTACTTCTGAATTTGGAAGTGCTTCTATGCCTAGTCGATTTTTGGTCGACCGGTAGTTGGCAAGTTTGTAGATTGAATATATTAAGTAACAAACTGTTAAATAATAACTATTAGGAAATAGATATAATTTTTCTAACTTGGTAAGTCATGTTTTCTTTACTGTTTCTACCCTGGTTTCTTCTTCACAAGGATTTTCATTCTTCTTTTTTTTTCCCAGACTATAGTCTCACTAGTATACATTAACACAGGTAACAGCATACCCTCATGTGAAGACCCTAGCGCATCTCAAGACGTAGATCTCCCTTACATCCAGCATAAAAACAGATCTAATTTTGCACTAGCTACTGACCTTTTCTCTTTTGCCAATTACACAAATTTCTACTACCCTTCTACATCAGTACCATTCCCTTTTCATCCAACATATATCCTAAAAATTTAAACTCAGATACTTGTTCCAGCTGCTCACCATCTAACATAACTTCACAATGAGGACTGGCCTCACTCACAACCATAACCTTACTCTTATCTATGTTTACTTTCAACCTCCTCCTTTTACACACCTGCGAAAGGTCTCCGAAATCTTCTTATACCAGCAAACCCCAGCTCGTAAGCCTCTCAGAATTTGCTCACACAAAATGCCAATCATATGCCACATATATTAAAGTATGCAATTAGGTCACACCCTCTTCGGACTCAGCCTGCCATTCTCCCAGTCAATATCTAGCACACACCATTATCCTCGATCCCCGCACCTTTAATTTCTTTCATAAAGAAACATTCAACAATCCAGATACAATTGGGTAAGAATAACTCAAATAGGTAGTCACTAGACCCACGCTATCCTATCCTCACTCACCGTCTAAGATCAATACTAAATCGATTCACTTTGACCATTTATTTTACACTCACGTTCACTATCGTCATATTCGTCATACTTTGATTCCATCACCGAAAGCTCCTTAACAGAGAGTCTATTCACTACCACCGTTGCCAATAGATCGTTGCTAGGTTAAACCACTAAACATATTGCCGTCGACTCCGCCCGCCTTCAATGGCCGGTTTTTTTTATTGGAACTACTCCCACAAAAAGTGCTCACTGGCTATAATGACTAAATAAAAACGATCTAAATGTGCACTTTCTTCGCTCGCTCATTTTTCGCACATCAATCTTTGTTTCAATGCTAGTCATTTGTATTAGACTTTGTGATTCTCATCACATCCACTATAGTCAAATCAAAACCTTCGCATGCCCCCAAAGAAAATAATATCTCGAGCCCTTCTGACGGTCGGGCATTACTTGCGACGTCAGGTAAACGGCCGCGCGGCAAACGGGCTGTCTCATATTCTTGCACCAATCAGTACCTTCAGTCCCTCTGACGCCACTCTTATGCAGATCAAAAAGATATCAGCAAAATATATATATACGCTATAATACTATATATAACTTCCTTACAACACTCGATAAATTATTCCTCTATAATTAGAACTACCTGTTACTCTTAATCTCCTTACCCTTATATAAGGGACATTACTGCTCTTCTCCATTACTCGGAAATATACACTTCATACCCACCCTTCCCAACCTTCAATATTATAATATATATATATATATATTATTATTATATATATAATATATATATATATCCTAACGTATCGTATATATATATATATCACCATATTATATATATATATATATATATACTATAATATATATACATTTATGTTAATACTAAATAGTTGAGTATAGTAATAGTTGAGATATACCTAGTATATAGACACTTACTAATAGGTGATATTATATATAGTATATACGGGAATTTTAATAGCCTATATATCTTGGCGCTTCTTGCACCTTCCTCTTTGGCCAGGAGGTGGGCGGTGTCACTTCGCGCTGCTAAGTACGCATCGGAAACAAAGGATAGGATGCAGACTAGGAAAGCATTGACAGACGTCGAAAGAGGAAGACCCAGCCTACCGCGCTGCCCTACTGAGTGGAATGAGTGAGAGCTCGGTCAGCAGACGGCAAAAGTCCACGCCTCAGAGCATCATGGAGACTGGTTAGCTAAAATTACGATAATGTAAGTCCAAAAACGCGACCGCTGACGCAGATCTTAAGGAATAAAATCGTTATATTCATGTAGAGAGGGATCAATACCCATGGAGCCACGGTGAGATTACAATCCAATATGGCGCCATTTACACAAAAACTCTAAGCTCTATTCTCATTTCTTACTATTGCTATAAATCTTAGCACACTTATATTTACTGAACGGACTGACAAACATCTAATTACAATTATCTCGTCCTTCAGTAACATTCGTTTCAATTTCAAACAGACCATGTCAAATTATTCACTTCCCGTCTTCAGGAAAGTCCTTTTTCAGAAAAATAAATTCGAGTCCGTCGGTTTTTCCCTACGAAACACAGAACCTCTCACACTAGTATGCTATCCGATTTAGTACCAAACATGGTAACATCTATGCATATCAAATTTAGTCACTTTCCAACCATCGACCAAACACCATCTCACACAACATAACTGATATTCATTTTGAGGAATTTCCAATTATCACTACCTGTCCTAACACCAGCACATCCTCCTTTAATGTGGTCATCATTCTCATTTTTTATTAAATTATCTTTCAACACCTTTAAGCATGCCCCATTAATAAGAATTTGTCAAATCTGAACTACGATTGTAATCTTTATGAGCATATCTATACATATTTACTTATCGCTAAGGACTCCATAGTCTCTACTACATAATCAGTCTATAGGCAATGAAGCTAACAATCATAAGTATACCCTTCATGTAAGTACTCCTAGCGCACTCAGACTTAGTCGCTATTACATGTCACCCTACCAGCGCCATTTAATTGCAGCCAGAGCACCTTCCCTGCAATTCACAGGTTTCCTACTACACTCTCCTCATCATCCGTTCCCTTCTCATTTCCAACACATACCTAAAGATTTAAAACTCCAAGTACACTTGCTCAGCTCTCATCATCTAAACCATAACTTCACACTGAGAGACGTGTCCTCACCACAACGATAAACCTTACTCTTATCTAACGTTTCTTTCAAACCGCCTCCTTTTACACACCCTTGCCAAATCTCTAAACCAATCCTCTCAAACTTCTCTTCAGATTCGGTTCCACACAGAACCAACGTATCACCGCATAATAATAATAGGGTAAGGGCAACCCTCTACTTTCTACTTCACATTTCTCACTACACTTGAAATAATTAATGCAAATTTCCTATCAATATAATAATAATAGATCGATGATCCGCAGAACGACTTTTGAGTACGTTTGGATCACTAAGATCATGCGCGCACCTTGACCGAACCATGAGTATCTCATCTATCTATAGCTATTATCGATCGAATAACCACTAGGAGGGATCATATACTACATGATCGTCTCGCCTATAGCATCGCTCACTCCTCTCATATGGCTGAATTTAGAATCCTTAAATCCAATAAAGCACTCAGTTAGTAACAAGCCGTTCATGTCGTTATCTCTTAAACACACGCGGCTGCTCTATATCGTGCATACTTTACTTTTGATTCCATTTCCAGAGTCGCTACCGACCAACATCAATATCGACATCTAATAGCCACTGCCACTAATGCAATCTCAAGCTTCCACATATCTTAACTACTAGACATTACCACCGTCTGTAAAATACCATAAAAACACTAAAATACTAATTATTATTCTTCTTCTCACCCTCATTATTTCCTCAATCATTGTTTACAATGTAAAAGATTTTGATACACACTATCCTCACTCATCGCAGCGTCCTGAAATCGGCCCCTGTGTTCTTCACCGAACCAGATCGCCTCAGATCACCTCTGACGGCACTCTTTCAACAGCAATAAAACCTCAGCAATAATACTGTCATTTCCTATAGCACTCCTAATAAAAGACTTGATTCGCCGGAGCTTAGAACAGGTAACTATATCTTGTCTACTAAAATGTCACTCTTTTTCTCCTTACCCTTATATAAGGGTATCTAGGTGTTGGCTCTCCTTCAATCGCTTGGAACTATACCTTCCATAAACAGCTGTTGTTAATTACGACAACATAATCATCCATAATCCAATCAAAGTGCACTCATCAAGCCTCGTCGCTACTTTTTTAGAATATCCATATTCACTAGTAATTTATATTCACTCTATAACCTGCAGATTTATATTAAGCCATTCTATCAATCTTTTCTGCACATCTAACTCATTCCACTCATATGCCGACTTACTAATGACTCCATCCCCAAAATACCTATATCCTAGTCTTCGCAGCCATTTCAAAACCACAACATTCGACTAAACACCGCGGGTATCATTACTAGTTATATTCGTAGCAGATATTTTGAAAAGTGTCTCTTTCCATACACTGTACTCACCTTCAGTAACCATTAATCAACAATACTCATATTCATCAGTTATACAAAATGCACCATCCCTATATCATTATTCTGAAGCAGATTTCCACCATTAATTAACTACATCCTTATTAAACATACTTGCCTGCACGCTTCCGATCCAAGAAGGAGTCGCTATTCACTATGAGTTGTTCTCATTTCAATATAGCTCCTATCCAATAGTCAAATGTCTTGATAAGTCAGTTACCTGTAAAACTGTTTCATTTGATTACCTCTGTTGTTTTCGTCCTACGTAAGGCCATATTTATTAGTAGTTCAACTTTTTCCTTCCTTATTATACTATAATCCATAAAGCAAAATCGTTTGTCTTTGAATATTTACATCATTCTCTTTTAGCTAACAAATTCCAACCACTGCTTTCATTTTTACCTTTAACCGCTTTTCATCACCTCTTCATTTCCACATTTCGCGATTTAACATTCTTATTCCTACTTTAGCACATCCAACAACCGCTTCCTTCATTTACCTCCTTTGCACTACTAACAATTTGCCCCCAGATTTGTTACAGTAGTCAAACTTGTGTCACATTACAAGATCGCCGACTTTACTAACCCGCGAGCGCTCTTAATACTATCCTTATTGTTACCTGCTCACACTTAACTTCTCACTCTTAATTTTACCTAACATCCTTTCGTATCATCCACCTTCCCTCTAACATCCAAGCCCCACTATACATATTAATTTATACATAGAATAAACATTACTATTGAATTGTATACCGATAATCCCATTCCTATAAACCCCTCACTGATTTAACATGCAACACATACTTCAACATCTCCTTCCTTCACCAACACAAAATCAATATCATAACTTTTTTATTTTTTTTCCTTCAACTTTATCACATTATTCAATACCATCTCTACCTATACACCAAACTCTAAAGTTATCATACATATTAAGGTAGATTAGATATACTATATAATTATTATATATATATATTATACATACTATTAAATATATAATATATATAATATATATAATATATATATATATATATATATATATCACTATATAAATTAATATAATATATATATTATATAATATTAATATTAATATATTATTATATATATTATATTATATATACCTGAATATAAAAGTTGAAGAATGGTAAATCTGCAGGTAAATATAGATGAAATTACTGGTGAATAGATCAAGACGGAATGGCAGAGATGGTGATTGATTTGGATTTGGAAGTTGTGTTAATGAGTGTGTCTAAGAAAGGTATAGTTTTATTTGTTGTTGTTGAGGAGAGCGGTAAAAGTATCCTTTTATAAGGGTAAGGGAGCAAAAGGGAACTGTGTAAAGAAATTAATAGGGGAATAAGTTTATTGAGTTATTGTAGGGGAAGAAGATATATGCTGGTTATTTTGGTCGAAAGAGGCGTCCGAGTGACTGAAGGACTGATGGTAGAAGAACAAGGCTGCGTTTTATGATATCTGTGCATGGATCAGATTCAACGTCATCTTTTACATTGAACAAAATCGTTCTTTTTCCACAATGGAGAAACTGAGAGATAAGAATAAATTGTTATTTAAGGTTTTATAAATTGATATCTTGCAACAGGCGATGTCATAGTAGTTATAATAGGATAGGTTTTACTGGGTCAGGTGTTAGCGTATTGATATATGGCTGTTGGCTGGATAGGAAGTACTTCTAATGTAATGGAATCAATCGTAATGTTATGCGAGTAGTGAGTCCGTGTGGTAAATGAATTACAAATGTAGTGCTCAATGGTAAGATTGGTTTAGGATTTAACAAGCGGAAGTAAAGACAGGGTTTGTTGATGTTATGTCTCCTGGTTATTTTGCAATCTGGTTAAATACGGTATGGTGGACCATTATGAAGAAGAATCTCGAGGTTGGGGAATCTTGAAGCAGTAGAAATTTGAGGTGTATTAGTATAATGGTATATGGAGAATGGAGATTAGAAGTGGAGCGGTGCCTTAATATAACTCTCTATATTGCGGTAAGATTTATTGAGTTTTCGTTATGTTGGCGAATCTGAAAGAAAGTTTGAGAGGGGATATTGTAGGTGAAGCGTTAGATGAGAGATTTAGAGGCTCACCGAGATGTTAATCTGTGGCTTTATAGAAAGGAGGCACTCAGCGTAAGTTATTGATATAAGTTAATAATACGTAGTGAATATAGAGTAAGGTTTTATATGGTTAAATTGATGTACAGTGAAGGAGACTAAACTCCTCAGTGCTGAATTAGTTTAATTGATTTAGATGGTGTAGCTAGACTGAACAAGTTGTCTGAGTTTATATTTAATATTTAGGGTACCATGTTGGAATATAGAGATAAGGGTATACACTAGGACTAGAATGCTAAGAGTCAGTGGCGTCGTAGGAATACTAAGTATTGTATAGTTATAAGTGGTAGTACAGGAAGGTAATTAGGCCTGGTGAATGCAGATTCATAACTACGTTGGTTGAAAATACTGTATAAAAGTAGGGACTAAAGTCTTTGAAGTGTGCTCGAAGGTGATTTTACTGAGGTGTATAGTTGTTTACCTTGTAGTTATATTAAATGTAGTTGAGACTTAAATAAATGTCAGGAATTAAGAAGTTATACGATCTTAAATAGTTCAAGTGTTTCAAGATGAGACAATCTTGGGTGTGGCTAGGTGTGAGAAAATTGATAATAAGAGAGGAATGAATATATTTAAGAGAGAGGTGTGGTGGAAGAAAGGGGTAAATGAGAGATATAAATGATAAAGGTATGTTGAGAATGGTTTTGGGTCATATTATGGATAAGGATGAATGGTATATAAGTGCGGAATATTTGGTTAAGTCGGTGTCAGTGTAATCTGCAGTGGGGAGTGTGTTGGGAACAGACCGACCGGCTGGGAGCTAGAAGAAAAAGTGGATTGAGTCTATTGTAAACGACTGTAAGAAGGAGAAGAAATGATAGAGCGGTGGTAGAGGCGAGAAGAAAGGTGTATAAAGAGTGAATGGCCGGAGCGGCCCATTGTGAGGGGTTGGTATACGTCTGTTGGCCCATCCTGGGCCAAAGGGATGAACAATATTACTTTTGAACGATCTACCATATGTGAGGGCCATCGCTGTCATAGATACAATGCTTTGTAGGGTGGATTTTCTGACTGCTGATGGGTCCCCATAGATATATGGTACTAAAGTATGGAGGGGACGTTAAGCGGGGGGCTTTTCTTTTCGACTTGTGTCATGTTCTTCTACTGCTTTTCTTTCGATGCCCGTCGTCAAGCACCTTTACTTCAAAGGAAATATTACGAATATTCTTTGGGAAAAAATATATATAGTTAGTTTACAACATGATATGTTATATAAATATAATATAGATAAATATATACTATAATAATTTTATTTATATATTTTTAATATATTATAGAATAATATATATATTATTATAATCATATTTTTATAGAATATAATATAGGTATATCTAATAAGTATTATATATATAAGCTAATATTATTTCTTTCAGTTATATATATATATATACTATATCACCTGCTATAGTATATACTATATAGTATATTAGTATATATATATATTATATATATTATATTTATATTTTTATATTTAATTATATATTATTTATTTAATTTATTATTGCTTCCACTCTTTCCCGCTTGAGCGGGGTAAGTGGTACGTACAGCCTCTCCCTCTCACACCCCCCCTCATCGCCCTCACCCACCTTCTCCACCCCACTCTATCGACTCGCAAAACGACCTACCCTCTCCTCCTCATCCCTCCTCCTCTAGATGCTCCTTTATTCCATCCATTCCACCTCCTTCTGGTCTCCCCCTTCCTCTCCTTCTATCCCCTCCGCCTGCCCATATAACTCTCCCTAACCCCGTCTCTGTTTCCTCCATTACTCACCAAATGCCATCCATCTTAACATTCCTTTCCTCCCGCTCTTCCGCACGCAACTCCATTCCTCCATCAATCTCTCCTCACCACCCTATTCCTAATCCTCTCCCTTCTACTAACCCACAAACCGCTATTCACCTTCATCTCAAAATACTTCCAAACTTCTTCTGGGACCTGGCCCATTCAACCCCGTTTCACACCCATATCAACACCGCTGGTCCAAATAATTTTTTTCAAACATACCTAATACATACTTATTGTGATAAATCCCCGCCTTTCCATACTTCTCTCAGACAACTCAAAGCTCTCATTCCTTCTCCTACCTCTATGTCCTATCTCCTTCTACCTCTTCATCCTCCCCCCTTACCCAAATCCATCCCTAAATATTTAAAGATCTTACTTCTTCGCAAACTACGTTTGCACTCGGACCTCTAACCCCTCCCCTCCTCTCTTTTCCTCTCCGTCAAACACTAAACTTTCCTCTTAACCTCCTCCAGTTTTATAGGTCGCAACTCCTCCTCCAAATCCTCACGCAAATACATCAATTCTTCCGCGTTCTTCGCCAACTAGGAGCAGGTATCATCCGCAAACAGTAATCATGTTACTTCCCTTTCTGTCATTCCATTTGTTCCAGTTCCACCGCCCCTCCCTCCTCACCATTTCTCTACATAACTCTCCATAAACAAATTGGAATAGCCACGGCGACATTACACACCCCTGCCTCAGTCCTCTCACAACCCCAAACATCTCACTCTCCCCTCCAAACACTCTCACACACATTCTACTTCAACCAATTCAACCAAAATACCTTTACCTAATTTACCGCCCACTCCATTTTCCTCCAACACCCTCCATAATTCACCCCTATTACTCTAGGTCATAGCTTTTTCCAGATCTAAAAAACACCCCTACACTTTCCCTTTCCTCTCTAAACTACTTTCTCCACAAGCATCTTTCGTGTAAACACTTCTAATCAACCACACACCCCTCCTTCCCTCCCTAAATCCTCCTTTGTTTCTTCAGGCTCCCACAGGTGCTTATCTCTCGTTAACGCTGCTTCACTCTCTTTTCTCTCATCTAATGAACTCCTTCTCAAGTAATCACTTTCCTACCCACATTCTTAATAGACCATACTGCTCTTCTATAATTCCCACCTTCCATCCTATCCCCCTTTTCCCCTTATACAGGGGAATCAAACAACAATTCTACCCAATCTTGTGCGTAAACCCGACCATCCATCCAATCCTGTGGTACGTCACCACTCCTCCAACATATACTTGTATAACTAATAAACCATGTTCGCTTCCAGGTCCCTATTACTGGCTCCCGTTCTTTAACCATTTCCATTCATCACCCCATCATACTGCGGAGCTTAATTTCCACTTTTTTTCCTTTTAATCAATAGGCCGCTAATATATTTCCTCGCCGAATTTGTAGTTTCGTGAAATCCTCCTCCCCCTCAAATACCTCCCCAATTCACCCCTCCATCTTGCTCAAATCTGGCCAATTCCGTTCCCTCCTTCCCAAGCATCATCCTACAATATTATAAGTTACTAATTTAAATAAAATTCACTAAATTAATCATCAACCTCTCCCCACCCCTCTCTCACCCTATCCTCTCCCCTATCCACTCCCCATCTCCTCACTTAATCCTCTCCCCCAACCCCTACTTCTTCTTCCTTTTTTTATTTTACTTCTTCCAGAACAATCTTGCTTCCCGATTCAAAATCTTCCGTCACCTTTCTGACATGCCACTCATCTTCTTTGCATTCTCTTCTCGTTCGTCTCGTTCTCTTCCACCGCCTCTTTGCTTTCCACTCTGACGCCTCACTTTAAATACTATATTTCCCTCCCAGCTTTCCTCTCTCCTACTTCCCCACCATTTCACATAAGCTCCTTTTTCCTTTTCACCACCTCAATCCTTCAAAGCTCGCTCACATTCCACCATCCACTCCCTTTCCTTCTAGCTTACACCACCCTTCTTACTCAACATACCCTTCTAGCCTCTTCACAAACTGCCTCTTTAAATCTCATCCACTCCCGCCTCCACCTCCCAATTTCCGCTCCCTCGCTCCTTCAGTCTCCCCTATCCTCCATACCCTCGGCTAAAAATCCCTCTTGGACATCAGGTCTGTCCTCCTCCAATTTGTCCACGCTTTATCACCTCTACTCTCCTCTTTTCCCCCCTTTCCCTAATCGCACCTCCCCTCCCACTCTTAACCTAGCTACCACCAAATAATGATCCGATATCCCCCTCCCGCAATTTATAACAACATTTACATCTAGTAAGTTACTGCCTCTATCCTTCCCATTTACACACACATAATCAAGTACCGCCCTCACCCCCGTTATCTCACTCTTCCATGACTTAAATGAATTATCACATTTTTGAACCAAGTATTGCCCGCACATCATATCTTCTTTCACACACAACTCTAATCAAACTTTCTCCATTAGCATTCCTCTCCCCTACTCCAAATGGTCCTATTATTCTTCCCCACCCCCCCTCCCTTCCCACCCCTGCATTCAAATCTCCAATAAACAATTTTGTGTCATTTCCCGAAACTTTCCCAACACTCATTCAACTCATTCCAGAATCTTTCTCTCTCCTCTCCCTCGTCATTCACTGGTGCACTTATGCACATATAAAAACCACATTTCCCCCCCAAAATTCACTTTTACCCACATTACCCTCGAACTCACCTGACTACACACCTTTACCTTATCCCACACCCTTTCACTCATAACTATTCCCCCCTTCCCTTCCCCCCTCACTCTCTCATTCACCCCTGATATAATACCCTTGTATTCCCCAAAATCCATCTCCCTCTTTCCCTTCAGCTTAGTTTCCGTTAACCCTAACATATCCAACCTTTTTTCTTCAAACATTAACCCCACTTCCTCCCTCTTCAAATCCTCATTTGCCCCTCTCACATTCATACATCCCTCCCTTATTACCTCTCTCCTCCCCATCTTTCCCTATCTTTCTATAATCTATTTTTCACCTCATCTTTTTTTCACTAGGCTGCAACGTTTTGGTCGGGACAGCCCCACCCTAGGGCACTTCGCAAAAACCTAGGGCACACCTCGCTCACCAAATACACCCTATACTGCAAAGTAGTCAGATAAGGAAAAGGGTTAAAATTATAATATAAAACAATATACAAATATAAAAGGATATAAACCTATCCTACAAGTATTATATATATTTCACAGTACATTTTTTAATAATCATATATTCACAGTACCCAATTAATTTTCCCAAAAAAATAAAGTAACAATTTTTTTCGTATTCCAATTAATATCATAAATTTACTAACTAATAAATTTTAAAATTACAATAACAGAAACCTTGTGTTCAACGCTATGACTAATCTGACTAGCATAAAAATCACAATTTAGCAAGTTCCTATCGTCACTGGGTGCATAAATAAATCAGTCAATGTAATTATTTTCCTTTCCCGGCAACGTCGGAGCAAATATCTAAAATAAAATTAAGACTCTTGGTACAAGCCTAACCCTTTCCTTTTTAACAAGACAAAATGATACGGAAAAATTATTATTCACTAACGGGAAATATCATAGACTTTTAGGACGACAATTAGTTGTAATATTTGCCGGTCATAATCGTTGAGACCAAAAGGATCAACTTACAATTATCTGTAGGCATAATTAATTCATATCGCCTCACCTCCAAGTAAGGCATGTGTTTCAAATACCAAATCAGTTATTTCCAAATGATCGGATAAATTATTCATTACTCACGGGATACTACTACATCCAGCGCGAGATTTTAGGACACGGATTAGTTAAAATTGGGCAGTACAATAAATCCATGGAAGAACACAGGAGAACACTTAGTCAATTCTTTGTTGGCATAATTAAATTCTTTGTTGGCATAATTAAATCATATCGCCTCAGCTCCAAGTAAGGCATGCGTTTCAAATACCAAATCAGTTATTTCCAATAGTAACTAAATCTAAACGACACAACACCGATTCGTCTGATTAATTTCTTCGTCAATCCTAGTCAGGGATCACTTGTAACGTTCAATCGTCGTTCTTTGTAAATTTCTCTGCCAGCTCAGAACTATATATTAATCAGCGATTTACAAACACAAGTGTGATGACTGTGCTGACACTGTTCCTTTGTATGAAAAAACCTGAGATTCTGGATATATGTTCTTGATGCAAATTACGATAATAGAACTAAGTCTATTAATAACATTTAATAATACTTCAGACCATAGATTCAGCATAAATAGTTCATCACGTTGGAGGATTATATAAATATATTAGCACATAACTATTCACTTTCTTGAAATGTACAGTTTATAATAGTTAAAAGCTACACTTTTCTGTGAGCGAACGAACTAGTTGTAATATAAATGCGGAAAAATACTCATGTTTAATCACTTGCTAGATTTATAGTATACGTAAGACATTTTAAAATATAGAACTTCATTAAATTAATATGTTAATCTTGAAACCCATCAAATATCAATAGTATACTGAGACTGTGCTCAGAATAAGAAGTCTAACAATGAATGATTCAACACTTTGAACTGCCGTGATCAACTTTTCTACGGAGCTTATTTGGAACACAACCTCACTCTCTCAGCTCAAGAGTTGATAGTACATTACTATATTATAAGTTAATTAATAATATTACTATAGACTGAGTTATAACGGCTAGTCGTATAGTAATGTGGTAAGATTATATATATATGTATTTAATTTGATATTCATCGAGGATCACTGTATAGGGTCATATATATCATCTCAGTATATATGAGAATAGTATAATATTACTATATAAGTTATAGTGATAAGTATTACTATAGGATATAGGTATAATATACTTATTCATTCGCTTTTATTCCCTCCTCGTAGGTACTGAGGCGGGACATGACACTTTGGATTAGATAGAAAAGTAGCTAGAAGAAATAATGAAAGTCGAAAAGAAAGTCCAGCCCTTACCTGGTCAGCCTCCTGAGGTGCCTACTAGTGAGAACTCGCGAAGTCAGAAAATCCGCGCCTAGAGGCTTCAATGGGATCGCGCCGGACTGCCCACTAAATGACATATTCGTCAGTGGTAGGGTTGCATACCCTTGGCCCAAGGTGGGCCACAACATACCCCCCTTCACCAAAACCCCGCCATTCTCCCTTATTATGCACCTCTGCTAAACTGCGCATTCCTCTTTTCCAGACATTACTGTTACTGACTCAATCGCACTTTCTTACGTCTCCCAGCCGTCCAGCTTACACGACACTTCAACCACCTATTAGAATTTAGCATTAACCAACCCACATCATTACATCTTTCCACATGACCCAAACCATCTCAATCCCAAATTCATTTATCTCTCATTTATCGCTTTCTTCACGCCACACAGCTCTCTAATTGTTCATCCTCGCATTTTTATTAAATTCTGTCTCTTACACTAAAAAACGGCACCTATATATATATCTATATATATAGTATATATATATATTACATACATATAATATATATATATATATATAATATATATATATATATATATGTATATAAAATATATGATATATATTATATATATATATATATATATATTATATTTATATATATATTTAAACATTCCTTACTTCCTACTTTAGCCAACATCCACCACACATCCCTTTTGCATATCTAACCAATTCTGCGCTTCCCTTTCATTGCCACCAGATTTGTTTCAGTATCAAAACTTGTCGATGAATGTGGCAATTCATGTTGAACTAACTGACACAAATCTGGGGGCAAATGAAGGAAGCAATTGTTAGTAAGTTACAAAGGAAGTGTGTGGATGTGCTAAAGTAGGAAGTAATGATGTTACAACAGCGAATGGTGGAATGAAAGAGGATGATGAAGCGTTGTTAAACGGTATAAAAAGCAAGCGTTGGTTGAATGGTAGCTAAAGCAAATGAAGAAGATCAAAGAAAGATGCCATTGAATTATATTATTTAGGGAAAAATAGGAAATAACTTTAAAAGGTGTTATATCAGTAGGAGAAGAACAAAGAGTAAAATGAAAGTTTGGGAAGGAGGATGAATGCAGGACATCATAGGAAATAGGAAGCTCTTCTGGCGCTTCTGATAGGGAAGCGCGAAAGGTTAAGAATGAGAATAAGGGGTATCTGCTTAGAATAATGAAATAGGGTTATGGATGCTTTTGTACTGATGAACATGGGATGATGAGGGGAGTTGTGGCAAAGAATCACTTTGAATAATCTGCACAATATTTAACAGTATTGATGAGAGTTGTTAGTAGAATCGTGTGTGGTTTGTGAATGGTGCAAGAAGAATAGGTAATTTTGGGGGAGGAGGTTATTAGTAGAAGAGAAGTGTAATTGGGGTAGGTGATGATGTTTGAAGAAAGAGTGGAATATTGAGATGCGCATTAAATCGTTAGCATAATATAAAGAGGATTCGAAGAGGCTTCCTTCTAAAGTATATTTTCATTACGACAAAGGTAGTTTCTTAAATTATATATAATAATATATATTATAACTATATATATATATATATAAATATAGTATATTGTTATAAGAGTTATAGTAGAATATGTTATGATATATGTAGCCTAGCTATGTATGTGAACGAAGAAGTGATAGACTACTATAACTATATATTAACTATATATATATATAATATATAATATATTGGTAGATAATATATATATATTTAGTATATATATAATAATAATATATATATATAGTATTTATTAATATATACTATATAATATAATATTAATATTAATTATATATTTATATATATATAATATATTATATATTATATATTAATTATAATTATAGTATATATATATATATATATATATATATATTTATATATTTTTATACTATATATATATATATATATTTAAATATAATATATAATATTATATATAATATATAATATATCTTTAATTAGTATATATATATATTATAAATAAATATATATTTTATTTATATTTATATTATATATATTATATATTATGTCATATAATATATATATATATATATATAATATATATATTAATATATATATATTTATATGAATATATATATATATTATAAGTATTTATATATATTATATAATATAATTATAATAAATATATATATATATATATATATATTTATACAACTTTTCTTCTAGAAAATCAATTATTTTCTAAACTTCGGGGAATATTTATTTATTGAATTAATTAAATTATTCTTTTTTATAATTTAGTATATATAATGTGAAAATTATATTTATTTCATCTAAGTTTTAAGACTTTCAAGTGTTTTTTGACTTACATTTCTATTTTGCTAACCCCGGCCCCGCCCAGCCGGCCCAGGAAATTAGAGCAACCACCGGGGCCCGGCCCGGCATAAATTCCGCCCGGATCGGAGACCTAGTCTCACTGACAAATGATAGGGAGAGGGAATGGATGCGTGACCTCAGAGATCGCCCGACTCAACCCTAGAATTATTTTTCCTTTGGGGGATGTTGAAAAAGTGGTTTGTGTAAATACCCGTCACACAAGGAGAGGAACTGATTCAGCGAATATTCCCTGGTTTGATTCGAAATCAACACAGTGGGGCATATTCGGTAGGAAAGTTCCGACAGGCATTCGACGGACGGATGTAGAATGTAAACAGGGTACAGGAGACATGTTGACACTCCTGTATCTTTCCGCCAAATGATTTAATACAAAGGCTTACCATGTGTCTTCTGTACATACCTGTGGTTGACACTACTTGTTCTACAAAACAAAATTATCCTATTGGCTTAGGTTGACAGTCACGCTAGGGTAGCTATGGTTGATGGTAGGCAGTGTACATGGTAGAATGGACGCCTTTATCGAGAGGCACTCGTGACTGTTGAGAGGGTTGGGTTCACGTGACTATCATCGCGCCGCGAGTAGATGTGCCGCACATCCGTCATTATTCCACTCTCCGGTTCGCAGTACGACAGCGTAACACCCCTCAGTGGGTTACTACATATCCGTACTTTGAACGAGCCTCATCCAATGATAATTTATATATGTCTTGTTTTGCCTCCTATGCCTTTTGTCCGAGCGGGTTTTAGATCCCTGTATATATATATAAATATATATTATATATATCATTATTTATAATAAATATAATATTATATAATATATATATATATTATATATATTTATATTATATAATTATATATAACATTTATATATTTGTTATATAATTATTATATATATATTTATAAATATTATATTATAATATATAAGTAATATATTAATATTATATAGTATAATTATATACTATATATAATATATTTATTTTAGTAGGTCGAATTATTGAGGCTGTTTGCTCCGGGTTGATAATCAAAATTTATGATCGTGGTTAAAAATTTTAGGAAAAGTTTAAGTTAAGAAGTATCTTTACTATATTCTAGTGAGTAAAAAAGATATTAGGATTAACACGAGAAGTAGGATAATTAATATGTTTTTAACATATCGAAAGAGTTACATGGTTGGGAATGATCGTTTTTTTTTACATTTTGAAGGTATTTAGATTTGGTGTATTTTAGATACTAGGATTAGCTAATGTGGGTGTACTTTTAAATTTATAGGTCATCAAATGCTTTGATGTGTAATAAAATTGACAAGCCATTGTCTTACAATAGTTAAACACTTAAGGTGTTAAGATTAAACATTTGACAAGATGAAGAATGCGTAAGTTAAGAGATATGGTGCGACTACTCTGACAAAGATCTAGGGTTGGCCATATTCGACATTAGAACGCGCAGGTGTAATAACTAGATATAAGTGAGAGAGAGAAGCGTAAGAGCCTTCTGCCTCGATGACTTTCATCACACTAACATTTTGTGTTGAGGGATCTGGAATGGATAGCTTTACTCTATTGCACTCAAATTCGATCCGTTTTTGACGCTCATGTGTAATTTCCGCATCTTTGATACTACGGTTGATTGAGTTTGTTTCTATTTATTTAGAAAATTTTATCTTCGTTTAGGTTCTCCTTCTGTATACGGTTCTTGTGTGTTTTTTTCAAAACCATCTATCTGCTCCTAAATTTACAACCTTCTTTCGTTTTCAGCTTTATCCGAATCATAATTATTGATGAACTAGTTTTGCACATCTCTATCAAGAACATCCTTGAACTGATGGTGCAACTCTCTGCTCAAAATCCTCTTGACTGTAAAATCAGAATATTACATGTCTGTGTACTAATACATTTCTGTTTAATCATTCTGATGTATTCTTGAAGTCTTCCACGGGAATGCTATTGAAAAATCAATGCTGCCGTGGCGGAACTGTTCGACGGACATCTCCTGGTGGCGGTTCCTTTCAGAGTGTGCAACGCTTTCGCGGGGGTGTGTATGTCCCTATGTGATATGGAGGACATAAAATCATTACTTCCCTTCAAGTAATCTTTGAACCTTGGAGTTTTAATTATTTTGTTCTGTTGACTTTCGTGGGACATCAGGCTACTGCATTCATAATTACATCAGAGACTCAGTACTAAAATGATTCTGGCATCTGGCATCTATTTTCTGTAATAACTAGAACATCTTGCTTATAATGGTGAAAAATAGAAAAGTTACTTCTAATTTGTTCTAATCATTCATTATCGCTTGCTCTTCAATACAGCAATGTTATTTTACTTATCCTAGCATATTCTAGTCAAAATTTTGGCCATGTTTCACTTTAGACGACGCGAGCTACTCTTTCCTTCTACTCATAATGATATGATATATTCGTCTAAGAAGCGTTTCAGCTCCCTTTGACTGAATTAAGAAGGTAATGGTTCGATGGACACTGTGGTTACAAATTGTGCTTCTGAGTCTGCATTTTGGCGGAAGGGAAAACTATTGTCTCTCTATTATAACTTCAACCTTCTTTCTATAGTAAATTAAGGGAGAACGGTGACTGTCTACAACCTTAAAGAAATCAGAGGTGGCACAGAGAAAGACTACATAGTATGGGAAAAGTTTACAAATAAAGTTGTGTGCCGACTATATCGAAGATTCACCGAAAATGCGATGGGCAGAGAGCGCATCGGAGGAAAGGAATCGCGCTTTAGGTTCGGGCTTATATATATTATATTATATGTATTATAATTTACAATATTGCTTATATAAATATATATATATATAAACGAAATAAAATCGATAAGTATATATAATATTAACTGCATATATATATATATATAATATATATATTTATTATATTATATATATATATATATATATATATATAATATATATATATATATACGGACTTCATTATGATTCTTTTATATTCTATTATTATATATTTCTATTATATTTATTCTTCCGAAATGTTCTTTCCCATAATTTATTACACGGTTTAATATATTGTTATATATATATCTATTTATTATATAAATATTATAGTAATTATATATAATATATATACGGATATATATCATAATATATTAGATAGATAATAAGGAGTGCAGGGAGAGTCAGGAGACTATATTCATTCAGTTCAAATGTGAGAGCAAACTCGAACTGGGTAACGAACTTTGAGAAATATGGAAGTGAGAAGCTCTGTACAAAGCGACACGCGTCCATTAGCTCAGCTGGGATTCCCAGAGAGCTAAGTAGGTTTAGGAGCTGAGGAGTCATTTTTCAGCAAATTCTAAGACGCTCAGTGTGCAAGCAAGTCAGTCCTGGTATATCTCGTGAGACTGCGGGAGAGTACTAGTACGATAAAGGGCTACGATATCTGATACCACGAAAACAGACCCTTACAGCCTTTGAAACAGTAGAGAAAGGCTATGACAGTCCAGTTATGGGAGTACAGGAACCCTAGTAATCCTTACCTCTTTGGACCTCTGTGAGCACTTCATCTTAAAGGAAGGTGAACTAAGACAAATATCTTCTGGGAACAAAACCCAATGAAGTAGCCATCGAGGCCCCTAACTCCCTAAGTTGCTAGGGCTGAATCGTCGGCAGAGGCATCATCGACATTTTTATTCGGGATCTGCGCGACACTGTCCAATTTGAGTCTAGCCCTACAAGTGAGCTCAAGACCTTAATTCGCTATGAGAATTCCTTGTTCCAGCAAGATGGAGCAACTCTCACACCTAACTGTCAGAATGCTAAATAGCGAATTTAGAGGCGATGATGTATGTTCAGATGATTATGATGAGACCTCATTTCCATACTTAGCACATGATTTCTTGCTCTTTGGACTATCTGTCACAAGTGTACGCAGGGAGACACAGAACCATGCATTGACCAAGATATCATAGCATAAGAGCTTCTTTGGTCTGTTTTGGCGGACGTCTTGGACAGTTTGTGCGCGGCTCAAGAATGCACGAGCTATGGAGGCTCATCTCAAACACACGCTACTAGAATGAAGAAGCAAATGTACAAGACGATAAAGTTTAATTATGATGTTCATAAACATGGTAGCCTATTATAACTGAAGTTTCATTTAATTCCAACAAAAAATTAAGAAATGAATCCTATCGAAAATTGGGGCCCATTTTTTGGGGTCATTAATAGATATGAGGAAAACCTATTTTTGTCGTGGATTTAGTCGAATGAGGATTTTTAGGCTTGTGTTGGTTAAAGCACAATGGAGAATAAGCGGGCAATACTACCAAGGGTGTGAAATAAATTTTGTCTTTCTGATTGGACAACTACGATGATTGGACAGCAGCAATGAAGAAAGTTTTAGGGTTTTAAAAATGTTCGAAATATAAAGTGGGATTGTATTTATTTTTACCGTTCATAGTTATGAAGAGTACAACACACTAAAAATCCATTGAAAACAACTGGGCACACTATTAGGTCACAAGGTTGGAACTTTGTATTTTAATAGAAACAAATTTCACAGCGATTAAATGGCCAAAAACTAACAACAATGTGCGAAACAAGGTTGGTGGAAAGTTACGATAGATCGTTACGATTAGAAAGTTTTTAAATCAATTGTTGAAGGCTAGAGAGTTGAGTGAATAGAATTGACTTTTCAAAAACATAAAATTTTGAAATCTGTAATCTAACGAGATTGGGTAAAAATCTTGATAATTTTAACTTTATTTAGCTTTACTTTTCCATTAGTATCCTATATTGCAGTCTCAACATCAAGTGACAGCCACGATGGAGTCTCATAATTCGCGATAATTGAAAAGTGTGAGTGTTTTTCTTGAAAAATTGCTTCTTCGCTAAAGAGCATGATAATTTAAACAATTTTGCGTATTTGCAACAGAAACATTCCTGCTTTCTGTTAATTAATTAATGAATAAAAAATGAAAAAGTCTTGTGTCAGAATCAATGCTAA
>JABUQX010108992.1:2500-7500 GCA_015478945.1 Trachelipus rathkii
ATATATATTAGTGATGGGACGATTAGTCGTCATCGTCGTAAATAATCAAACTAAAAATCGGCATATTTATAATTAAATATTGATATCGTGTGGTAGTTTCCTTGATTATTTTATCGATTAATTGGACAAATATTAAGAATTTTGAATAATATATAATAATAATAATAAAATTATAAAAATAATAATAATATAATAAAAAAAAAAATAATAAAAAAAATTATAATTATAAAAATTAATAATAAAAAAAATAAAAATAATAATAAAATTATTTATATATATATATATATATATATATATATATATATATATATATATATATATATATATATATATATATATATATATATAAATATGATGAAAGCAATTCAGAAGTAAGAAATTGGGAGTAGAATTGATGGGTTAGGAATGAAGGATTAAGGTGTCGGAATAGGTATATAGAGTTAGAGGTGCAGGTGAGAAGATCATTAATGAAGGTAGGAATAAATTAGGAGATAAGACAAGAACCCGGAGAAGTGCTACTATTGAAAGAAAAGAAAGAAGAAGTCACCCATCAACAACAGAAGATATTGAGCGATTTGAAGAAAGTACAGATATAAATGCCAGCAAAGGAGAGCTGAGGAGGGCTTGGAGCGTGGCACGTGCCATACTCGGTCAAATACTTTGGATATGTCAAGCGCCACCACCCCAAGTCTCCCCGTAGTTCCTAAGAGCGAAAAACCATAAATCGGTTTGATAGGAATGTATATCGCCAGTAGACTTCATGCAGCGAGAGCCGTACTGGCGATCGGAGTGAGTTTCCAGATGATCTAAGAAGTGAGTTGAGAAGGGTTTCAAAGATCTTAGATAGAATACAAGTGAGAACTAAGCAGTAGTTAGAAGGATCAAAACTGGCATCCTTTTTTTCCGGAATAGGTTGGACATGTGAGCTTCCAGCACTGAGGAGGGAAAGTGCTGATATTGAGACATAGAGAATATAGTTGAGCGAGGGGCCGAAGAAATTAGCCCTTTCAGTTGGAGAATTAGCAACACAATGATCAGATCAAATAATAAGAGGAAGGCAGATTTACAGAATTTGCCAGAGATGAAAGATTTGTCGAGAACCAAGGAGGTTGGCGCACTTTCCTTTGAGTAGAGAAAATAAATAAATGAAGAGAGTATCCTCTAACGATTTCTAGCTGAGTGATGTGAGAATGATGGGAGAACGAGAATTTTTCCACACTTGATGGAGCTGTCTCTAGCCTGAATGGCCAGAGAATAGCACGATCGAACCATGGATTATGAGGGGAGAAATTTAGTTTTAGAAGGAATGAATGAGGAAAGAAAATTTATCTGAAGAAGGAATGAACCTGCTCCATCAACGATTACAGCTCCCTCCTTATCTTTAAATCTTTATACATCCATTCATCCTTATTGGGTGGCCAATTTGCTATCATCTGCAAACTTAGAAACCTTGACATTTAAGTCCCTAGTCTAAATATTTTATACATGTATGAGAAACAGCCACTTGACCTAAGAAATCTTACGGACCACAAACATGTCTTCTCATTTCCATTAATAAATACTTTTCATTTTCATTGATTATTATTATTACACACATTGATCATTAAATGTATGCTATATCAATAATATGTGTCTATTCTTACAATGTTAATATTATTATTATTAATTGTATTATTATTATTATTATTATTATTATTGTGGAAACTTAAGGGTCGGGTTTTGAGTCAGCTAGAAGTAATTTCCAGGTTGAGGCTACAGGCATATGTCACCTGGCCTTATATGTATATATGTAATATATAATATAATAATATATATATATATATGTATATATATATATATATATATATATATATATATATCTTCTTATATATATATATATATATATATATATTAATATATATATATATAATAATAATAATAATAATATATAATAATATATATATATAGGAATATATATATATATAATAATAATATATATAATAATAATAATAATAATAATAATATATATATATATATATATATAACATATATATATAATAATATAATATATATATATATAATAATAATAATAATAATAATAATAATAATAATAATAATAATATAATAATAATAATAATAATAATATAATAATAATAATAAAGAGAGATTTTTAAAATAGTTTTTTTCAATTAATCGTCATCGTCATCGTCATCGTCAAAATTTGCTCTAATCGTCATCGTCATCGGCAAAAATTTCATAATCGTCCCATCACTAAATATATATATATATATATATATATATATATAGATTTAGATATATATATATATATATATATATATATATATATATATATATATATATATAAAAATCGAGAACATTTTAAATAACACTTGTATACGTCAGTATATTTGAAGGTATCAAAAATAGGTTTGAATAGGTTATCCCTTTTATCAAAGATATATATATATATATATATATATATATATATATATATATATATATATATATATATATAATACAAATATATAATATATATATATATATATATATATATATATATATATATATATATATATATATATATATATATATATATATATATATATATATATATATATGTGTTATATATATATATATTTATATATAATATATTTATAATAATAATAATATGTATATATAATAATAATATAATATAATAATAATAATAATAATAATAATAATATGTATATGTATGTAATATATATGTATATATAAATGCAGTTATATGTAAACAATATAAATACGTTAATGTGTATATATGTAATATATATGATATATATATATATAATAATAATAACATATAATATATATATATATATATATATATATATATATATATATATAATATGTAATATATATATACAGTATATATATATATATATATATATATATATATAATAACATATAATAATATATATATATATATATATATAACATAATATATATATATATATATATATATATATATATATATATAAGTGCAAGATCAAAGGTGTCGGTTTAGCACAATTCAGCCTATCCCTAACAAAATCTAAATTCATCCCAAAGGCTTTTTATGAGCAAGAAAAAATCCACACACACACACACACAAACCCTACCCCGCACCAAATACACAAACTCGAGAAAAGGAACAAATAAACCGTTTTCCTTCCTTCCTTCTTCATGACATAAAATTAGGAAAGAAAAAATCTGAAAACATTCGAGGCCTAAAATAGTTCCATTTCCGGCATTTGAAATAGTTAATAGGTAAATTGCTTAAAACATACGTCATTTACGTAATTACCCATATATATATATATATATATATATATATATATATATATAATATATATATATATATATATATATATATATATATATATATATATTTTTATATAACAACTATATATATATATATATATATATATATATATATATGGGCGCCGTTAGAGTAAAATTTAGGGGATAAATTAAAAGATATATATATATATATATATATATATATATATATATATATATATATATATATATATATATATATATGAAAAATGTTATCAAAAAATAGATATATAAAGATTTTTATATTATATATATACATATTTATATTTATATTTATATCTTTCTATATATATTCAAAGGTTTTAATATTAAAAAAAATGATAATTCACACAGCCCAATATTTATAAATATTTCATAATTTACGAAAAGTTTTATTTCAAAATGAGTATAACTAGTAAGAAGTCTTATATTATTAGTGTTTCCTTTTTAGCATGAAAATAAGAATTTAATATTTCTTTTTTTCTTTCTTAAAATCAGTTATAATATCTTCTATCAAGTGATGTTTTTGACGTGAAACGTTTCCCCCACGAATGCCTAGTTAACATAGCCCATTTAATCTTTCGTTGGAAATAGTTGACCTTAGCCACGTTTTAACATGTCGTAAGGTACTAAACGACCTTTCAATTGCACAAGTAGTTGATGGAAGTGTGGAAAGTACTTTGATAGCTTGTGGAACTGTTGGGAAAAATGTACAATGATTTTGTAGTAATGTGCTGTAGCTCATTTTCTCATCTATTTGTTCCCTATCTGAATTATTCCAGAAATTAAACAAAGATTCTGTTTCACCGATTAGGTTGTCAATATTATACTCAGTTATAATGAGTTCAATTTTTTTTAAATATTCGGATTTGGTTAATTTTCTTGTTCTAACTGGGTGCAAAATGCAAGGAAAGGTAGATGTTATATTGTGTTCCGAAAATTTGAAACTCAGAGATGAAATGAGAGAATCAAGATAAAGTATAAATGGGGCAACTCTGAAGCAATCCTCAGCAGAACTTTTTGATGTCCCTGAGACTGGAATTCCTTTGGATACTGCACTTGGAAATGAAAAATCTTGGCAAAAATTCTTAGATTTTTAAAAAATTCCTTTAAAAAGAAACTGCATTGTTTTCATTTCCATCAGTTTTTAAAATATTTAAAAGTTTTTCTATGTGACAATGAACCTCATCCAAATTTATTACTTTAGTTTGATGAATATTTCCTATAGGCTCCAAATATGAACTATATTTCGTCATGATTATTAAACAGATGAGAAATGCAGGACTTCCTGCTGCTGATGAAAGCTGACATGCTGCAGTTCGTGTGGCTTGCGTTACATCTAGATCAGATGAGAGATTTTTTAATGATAATTTTATTTGGCTAAAATGTTTCTTAAAATATCCTAGTTGATTTGTACTTGGCAGACCATCGTGTTTCGCATAACAATAGTATATTAGCCACCAAATTTCTGCGAGACATTTTTTCAAGGAAAAATTTTCTCCAAAAATTATTTTACTTGGCAGACCATCGTGTCTTTTCATAACAATAGTATTTAGGTCATTAATTACTAAATTGAAACGATAGGAACAACAATGAAAAAATTTGGCTTTAGGGTACTGATCTCTTATTAACTTTTGAACTCCATTTTCTTTGCCAGTCATGGTGGAGCACCCATCAAACCCAAG
>JABUQX010108992.1:12500-42500 GCA_015478945.1 Trachelipus rathkii
TAAGACGCTTCAGATTCTGCCGATAAAGTGGGAACTGTAATTGTTAATGGGATGAGCTGGTTCATTCCTTCTTGGACTAAATCTTTTTCTCCTCAAAATCCATGGTTCGATTGTGCTTGTTCCCTGGCCATTCAGGCTAGAGACAATACTTATCGGGTGTGGAAAAATTCTCGTTCTCCTATCTTGCCAATTTTTATTCAGCTAGAAATAGTTACAGGGATATTACTCAAAGAGCAAGGAGACTTTCATTAAGCAAAAGGCGGTGACCTTGGTTCTGCCTTCTACTGACAATTCTCTCTATTAGCTGTCTCACACTCTTCTGTAAATCATCCTTTCCTCCTCTTATTCGCTCTGATGATTCTGTTGTTAATACTCCAACTGAAAAGGCCAATCATCTCTTTGGCCTCCTATTTTCCTCCAATTCCACCATGTGGATGATTCTGATATTCCTCTTCCTCCTCCTTCTCATCACAGGTTTCCCCATTCCTTTTCACCTGTGATAAAATTTGATCTGTTGCATGAGCTCATCTGAAATCCATCGACACGATAGGAGGCAGGTGGCGGATAGCATTCCTCTCCAGTTTTGAGGAAGTGTCTTCCGTGCTGACCCCACCCTTCGTTCCTTTATTCTCTATGCCTCAATACTAGCACTTTCCCTCAGTGTTGGAAGCGCGCATATATCAACCTATTCCGAAAAAATGATGCTGCTCTGAGATCCTTCTAACTATCGCCTATAGCTCTCACTTGTATTCTTTCTAAGATCTTTGAAACCCTTCCTTCCAACTCTCACTTCTTAGATCATCTGGAATCTCTTTCCCTTCTTTCTGATTACCAGTACGGTTTTCGGTGCTCGAGATCTACTGGCGTATACTTCCTATTTAACAGATTTATGGTTTCCACTTGCCAACTACGGGAAGACTTGTGTGGTGGCGCTTGACATATCCAAAGCATTTGACCGGGTATGGCACGCGTCACTGCTCTCCAAGCTCCCCTCCTTTGGGTTTCCTTCTTCTCTTTGCTTACTTATGTCTAGTTTTCTTTCAAATCGCTCAATGTCGGCTGTTGTTGATGGGGCGACTTCTTTTTCTGTCAATAGTGGTGTTCCTCAGGGTTCTGTTTTATCTCCTACTTTATTCCTACTTTTCATCAATGATCTTCTCACCTGCACATCTAACTCTATCCACTCATATGTCGATGACTTGACCCTTCATTCTTCAACTCACTATCAATTTCTGCTCCCTCTTGCTTCTAAATTTACCTCTCATTCTTAATCCTTTTCCAGATTCTAATTCTCTTAGTCTGGAATAGAATTTCAGGGTTGGGTCGTCTCAAGCTTGTGAAATTTAATTCTTTAAAAACCCAACTTCTACAAATCTCTCTCTCTCTCTCTCTCTCTCTCTCTCTCTCTCTCTCTCTCTCTCTCTCTCTCTCTCTCTCTCTCTCTCTCTCTCTCTCTCTCTCTCTCTCTCTCTCTCTCTCTCTCTCTCTCTCTCTCTCTCTCTCTAAGACACTTAACTTTTCTATCTCTTTTGACGGTTCTCTCGTCTCTCCTGTTGACAATATAAACATCCTTGGCCTTAACATAAACAAAAAATGTTTTGAAAACCTCAAATCACAGTGGTTGCTAGGGCGGCCTCAAAGAAACTGGGAGTTCTGTTTAGAGTGCGAGACTTTTTTTCCTCTTCTCAGTTACTCCACCTATACAAGGTCTCATCCGCCCTTGTGGGTATTACTCTCATATCTGTGGGGGGCGGGGGCTCTGGTTTCATCCGGCTTTTGGATAGGGTCGAGTCAAAGGCCAAAAGACTTATAAACTGTCCTGTACTTTCTAGTTCACTTGACCCTTTATATTTGCGGCGCGATGTTGGTGCTTTATCCCTTTTCTATAGGTACTGTAGAGGCAAGTGCTCGAGGGAACTATCCACTCGCGTACCACCACCTTTACGACGCCCTCGTAGCACAAGGGGTGCTGTGTTGGCACATGAGTTTTGTGTTGATGTTAGTAACTCCAGACTGGTTCGCTGCGGTGCTTCTTTCTTTCCTGCCACCTCTGTTTTGTGGAATTCTCTTCCATCATCTGTGTTTCCTACTCAATTTAATTTCCCTCACTTTAAAGCCTGCGTCTGTGCTCATCTGCGTAATTTGCGTTAGATGGATTTTTGAGGCGTTCAACACCCACTCCTTGAATAGGGTTCTGCCCGTGAGCGGCGGTGACAACTGTAAAAAAATAAATAAATAAAAGGTTCTAATAAGGAATTCCTTAAGCTAGCTGAAACCCCACAAGAATGGCACCTCCGACGGTCAACCACTTCTAGAATGCATTAAAATAGAATAACCGAGGAGCTTGCTCGCCTGACAAAAAAGAAAAAAAGAGACAGAAGTGGAAGCCCCCTATTATCTGCAACCCCTGGCAACAGCACTGATAGTGACTATGGTGGCTTTTCAGCAAATAAACCTACTGAAGATGAGGATTTGGATATGTTAGACTTTGATAAGTTCATGACCGAAATTGCATTCACCTTCAAAGGAATCACACCAGGGAACCTCATCGTAAAAACTGAAGAGACAGTCATCAAGGAGCAAAGATAATTCAAATTTGCAATCTGTGAAGGAGAGGAGATGAGATGCTGCCTACAGAAGAGAATCCTTTCATGCGGTGGCATGAAAATGGGCCAAGGTTTTCATTATTATCAGTGCTTGCAGGCAAATAATTATCAGCACCTCCTTCATCAGTCGAGAGAGAGCGTATTTATAGTGTAGGTTAGGTAGGAATGTAAACACTAAAAGGAACAGTCTCTCTCTGTAGATCACTGGTGAAAGCTTAATGTTTTTGCACATCACAATTTGTGAATTTTGAATTTAGTATTAGATAAGTATCTATCTTAAAGGGTATTTTATTATGTCATGTTTGAGTAATAGCGTTTTTTTATTTTAACTTTTCGGCTGATTAATTGAGGTCTCTTCTTTCATTATTTTTATTCTTTATATTGTAGCTAGTTAAAGAATCTTCTTGTAAATTGTAATCATGCTAAAACATAAAAGCTAGTAGCTAAACTTTGTTAATACTTACTTGAAAATGGAAATGGAATATTTTTTAAATAAACACAAACATAAAAAAGTTATTAATATTATATTTGCAATTATTATTCCTTAAAGGTAATATTTTAATTTATAAAATAAATATATTGGGCACAACCAAATATGAAATATAAATGACTAAGTAGTGTTTGTACAGGGAATGCAATCTTGAGTTGCCTAGCAGTGCACAAATGTTCTATCTTATTACTGTGTATTTATTATATTAATTAAAGTATCGGTATCGGTATCGGTATCGGTATCGGCACCTAAAAAAATAGAGTATATCGGTATCGGCCTCTTTTCTGGTATCTGTACATCCCTAATATATATATATATATATATATATATATATATATATATATATATATATATATATATATATATATATATATATATATATATATATATATATATATATATATATATATAATAATAAAAAATATAATAGTAATAAGATATCATTATGTATATATATATATATATATATATATATATATATATATATATATATATATATATAATATATATATATATATATATATATATAATAATAATTATAATAATTATAATAATAATATATATATATATATATATATATATATATATATATATATATATATATATATATATATTATTATAATAATAATGATATTGTAAAATAAACTATTTTAATAATAATAATATATAATATATGTAATAATATAATAATAATAATAATAATATAAATATAATAATATATCTATATATAATATATATATATATATATATATATAATATATATATATGTATATATGTATATATATATATATATATATATGCCACGACATACGGAAACACTAATCAAAGAGGAGCACAAAATATTTGAAAAAATCAAGAAGGTTTAAGTAATATGTATTACTTAGATATTACCAGATATGAGATTTAAAGAGGTGAGGAAGTATATTCTGTAGATGTATTGCAGGATGACATGAAATAAACGTAAAGAAAGGGCATAGGATATAGGAAATACCACAGCTATGTCAAGTTTTTATGTCCCACAAAATTCTTATAAAACCGATGCATCACTTATATTGTTAGGGAACCTGAGAAGCTTCTAAATCATACATGAGTTTCCTCGAGCACTTGCCTATGCTGTACCTATCGATAATTAAATTGAGTCAAGGGCTGTCCCCCTCCCAGATGATAAGGCGGTACTTCATACAAAGGGTGGGTGATCCCTTAAGAACAGTTGGACCTGGAATAGGAAAAAGAAAGTCCCTCGGACATTTCAGTCCTAATGTATGTTGATGTTTAGAAGATCTGAACTTCTGAACGCCCACGTAGAATTATGTAGAGCAATCCCACTCCTTAGGACACAGCCTAAAATTTCAGAAAACTACAAAGTGTTTACAGACCACTCATTATATAAGAGGTTGCGTCAAAAATACCATAACTTTTAGCTAAACTTTGTTATCATATATGATACAGCATATTTCACAATACACACCTTCAAAGTACCTGCCATTGTCACGCACTTTGCTAGAGTTCGTATCACTGCTCAAAGAACCGCCGTAGGCTGTCTTTGTTTCACTCTTTAAACACAAGCGTTTGCAACACTAATTTCATGCTGACTCAAAATTCATCGCCCTTTAACAGACCCTTCATTTTGAGGGAAAATATAAAAATCAGCTAGAGCCAAATCTGGGGAGTAAGGAGGTTGAGAAAGTACAGGTCTGTTCGTCAGATATTCAGAGACCAGGAGTGAACGATGTGCCGAGGCATTGTCATGGTGCAATACCCAATTTTTCGCTTCCCAAAGCTCAGGACGTTTGCGTCGGATTGCGTCACGAAGACGACGGAGAATATCAATGTACATATGCTTGGTAACTGTACGACCCTGAGATATGAACTCAAATTGCACGAGACCTTTAATGTCAAAGACCTCCAGCATGACTTTCCCCTTTGAGCGATCTGCTCGAACCTTTTGTTTTCGTGGTGAACTCGGAGATTTCCACTCAGAGGTCTGACGCTTCGTTTGAGGGTCGTACAGGTAACACCACGTCTCATCGCCAGTTATTACCCTATTCAACAATCCTCGATCCGCATCCACCATAGCAATGAGCTCTCCGCTTATGTAGGCCCGCTCTTCACACTGCTCCTGGGTGAGGAATCTTGGGACAAGGTGCGTACACACGCGGTGCATGTTCAAGTCTTGTGCGAGGATCGCGTGACAACTGCCATGAGAAATACCGACAATATTGGCAACATCATCGATGGTTTGCCTCCGGTCAGTTCGGATTACCTCCCGTACTCTAGCAATGGTGTCATCATTACGCGCTGTTGATGGTCTGCCGACACGCTCATCATCTTCCAGCGACTCCCGCCCTTCTTTAAAGCGCGTATACCACTCGTAAACTCGGGTTCGCGATAATGATTCATCACCATACACCTCCTTTATCAAATTGAATGTTTCTGTAAACGTTTTCCGTAATTTGACACACAATTTAATGTTTGCTCTCTGCTCAAAGTGGGCCATTCTTGATTAACACTCTTTCCGACAACACACAACGACAGTGCCTCAAAGCAAACTGAATTGTAAACACGGACACATGCTCAGCACTGTCATACGCTGCTGATACACTTCCTTATGGAAGGAAGCCTAAACATAATATATATATATATATATATATATATATATATATATATATATATATATATATATATATATATATATATATATATATATATATATATATATATATATATATATATATATATATATATATATATATATATAGTTGCAAGGTGGTGTTGGTGGGTGATAAATACTAAAAAATATCACCACCATTCACGAAAAGAACAATATGGTAGAAGGGGGTTTTCAGCCCCTTGCCACCAGAGGAAGAAAATTTTGATAATTTACTTCATATGAATCGACCGCTTTGAGAAACGCAGCTTCACCTCCTGCAATTTAATATTCCAAATTTCTTCTTTATTATTTCATTTTTATATTTAATTTTCCAAAATTACCAAAAGATATGATGTTAAAAATTTTGCAACTCCTCCATCCAAGACTTCAAATGAAATTAATTTAAATGTATAAATAAAATTTTGCAATTTTAAAATCCCAAATGGTAAAAATATATTTTTTTCCTTTTTAAGTTGTTATCGTTAAATTTAACCAAAAGCAATCTCTCTTCTGAAAATATATTCAGACCACTTCTAGAGTAGACTTCAGATTTTCTTCTTTTCAAGATATAATTTTAGGCTTTCCTTCTTCTTTCCAATCTCTCTTTCTTCTGGCCTTTCTGTTTTTCGCTTCCCCTCTGGTTCCACTGCGTCCACATTCGACGACGGTCGAATCATATATTATTCATATATATATATATATATATATATATATATATATATATATATATATATATATATATATATATATATATATATATATATATTAAAATAAAGTTCGCACCTCACAATTGCCCTATTCTAGGAAGAGAACTCTTATAGGTAATTGCTACGTAGGATCCAACCAGGTAACTTGAACCCTGGTCCTATGCCCCGCTTACTCAAACAATATAAATATATATATATATATATATATATATATATATATATATATATATATATATATATATATATATATAAATATATATATATATATATATATATATATATATATGGCTTTATATATAAATAAACCATTCCTTATATCTTTCTTCTGTATTAAAGAGTGTGTTGGTAGCAGTGTAATAATTTATTTACATCAAACCCATTAATCAATTAAAATACTTTCCTTCCTACCCTTTCCCATCTTTTCATCAACCCATAATTTCTCCTCTTTTTTTTTTGTTGGCCAATAAACCCACAAACTCACAACTCATACACAAACATATGAACTTCAAACATTTTTAAACCCTTACTCATAAATACACATCTTTATAATAAACCCAATAAAAACATTATATGACAATTCAGAAATTTATGTTTTATAACAAATACGCTCTATTTGCTATATATATATATATATATATATATATATATATATATATATATATATATATATATATATATATATATATATATATATATATATATATATATATAATAATAATATATAATAATATAATAATATATATATATATATATATATATATATATATATATATATATATATATATATATATATGTAATATATATATATATATATATATATTTTTATATAATAATAATTATTATATATATATATATATATATATATATATCCTTATTGGGATACAAAGGAATAACATGATCTATCATCGACAGCAATTTCAAAATAAAAAGATTTTATTTAATGTTTAAAACAATTTATTCTTCTTACTCTTTTAACAGTAAAATTGATTGATAGCTTCCTCCGTTTTTATAACATTTTGTTAGTCTCTCTTCTGTAGGGTAGAAAGTGTACTTCAGGCCTTTTCATAATTGTAATAGATAGATGATAAAATCCTTAACAATCAAATGTGACCGTATAGGTCAATTTATTTAAAAAATATCAGTGAATTTTTAGTAGACATTGATGAAAGTGACTTTACTAAGATTGGTTAAGTATGGATCTATGGCTGACGAACTTCTTCTTTAACTAGTTTAAAAAAATCATCAAGAAAAGGAATTGTAAATTTTCGTATTACATTGTTCCTGACACTGGGCGTATTCATTTCTTCATTAACAGAAAGCAGAAGTTCTGTTGCAACTTTGCAACTTCCTTAATGCTTGAAAAATTTTCATCGATTTTTGAGAGAAAATATTTGAAAGCAAGCATCACATTTTGAGTAGGATCAAGAGCGGTTGCTGTCACTAATGATGGAGACTACGATATAGTACATAATGGAAAAGTAAAGGAGAATAAAGTTGAAACATAATTAAGCTTATAACCTATTCGCTCGTGATTACAGATTTAAAAAGATTTGAGTTTCTTCAAGAAGGTTCAATATCTTGATCCATCTTAAGCTCATCTAAAGTTTCAACAATTGCTTTAAAAACTCCTCTAAATCATAACAATCCGTCGTAACTTTTCACCCACCTTGTTTCGTACATTCCATTTTATTTTGTCCAATTTTTCACTGGGAAAATATTTCCTATTTTTTCTATTTAAATAGTTGTACCACTTGTAGATCTAAAATAGATCACAGTTGTTTTCACTATGCCAATAATGTTTTTAATGTGTTGTATTTAACATGAATGTGAACAGCAATGAACCTACACAATGTCTCTGGATATTTCAAACAGCTTGAAGACCTCTTAAAATTTTTCTTCATTGCTTCTACACCATCATTTTGTTGTCCAAATCATAAAATCTCCATTTCCTTCACCCATCGTTGTATTGCATCAGTTAGAGAATCACTTTTGTGCTTTCCACAACCATTAAATCTAAAAATCTTCACAAATATGTTTTCCACATTTCTATTGAAATATGCTCTTAATTTGATTTGTTTTGATTTTTATTTTTATTACTCTCTTATGATTAAAATTAAAAGACTCAAGCCACAAAAAAAATTTTGATAGTTTAAATAATTTTACGGGGGTGGGGTACTCAGACCCCCTCAATCGCCTATAGCCTTGCCTATATATATATATATATATCATATATATATATATATATATATGTAACATAACTATCTTTCTATATATATATATATATATATATATATATATATATATATATATATATATATATATATATATATATATATATATATATATATATAATATATATATATATATATATATTGCATGAGAAAATAACTGCATTAAGTCATTAACATTACTTGATTTACAAGACTGCATATTTATTTATTACATACATAAACAAACGACTTCAATAACTTAGAATACAACACTTCATTCACAATAATAATAATAATAATGATAATGATAATGATAATGATAATGATAATAATAATAATAATAATAATAATAATAATAATAATAATAATAATAATAATAATAAAAATAATAATAATAATAAAAATAATAATGTGAAAATTGGACGATGACACTAATGAAAGAAATAATAATAATAAAAAAAGGTCTATATGAGAGACGCCTTGTTGTTCAAACATTACACAAACATTCCACGAAAAGAGAGAAAAAAAACATTTACACATTGGACAGTTGCTATGAGGGTTAAACTCTTATGAAGGATGAAGAAAATGTTTTACGCAATAATTGAAATATCTAAATTGTTTTTAAACATTTAAATAACTACAATAATAAGTAATGATAAATTCATTTATGGAATTGGGTCGCGGAATTGGGTCAATTTTGGGTACATCGGAAAGCCTTTTAAACGGGTCAAAATCGATAAAAATGAAAGCCTTTTAAACGGGTAGGAACCGATAAATAAAAACAAGTGATGGGACGATTGAAAGGCATTGATAATCGGAAGAATGGGAAATTTTTTCTAGGATATCTGCACCAGAATCGAATCGGAAAACTGTTTTGCTACAGTGCGATGAACAGAAATCGGTAAAGATAATCGGAAAAATCGGTATTTTTTTTTTAAACCGTCATCGTAAAATTTGTAATTTCTCAATCGGATTCGGAAATTATGATAAACAAACAAAAAAAAATCAACCACAAACTTTCTATAAAAAAAAAATATTAAACAATGCTAATACTCTTGATACAAAAACAAATAACAAAACTAAACTAAAAATGTTTTTACAAGTGACAAAACTATTACATATATATAATAAAAATAATAATAATAATAATAATAATAATAATAATAATAATAATAATAATAATAATAAATAATAATGTTTAATACAATATAACAATAAAATGTATTAGTAGTAATAATAATAATAATAATAATAATAATAATAATAATAATAATAATAATAATAATAATAATAATAATAATAATGAACTAAGTAATAATAATAATAAAAATAATGTACTAACAGTAATAATAATAATAATAATAATAATAATAATAATAATAATAATAATAATAATAATAATAATAATAAGCAGTAATAAAAATAATAATAATAATAATAATAATGAACAATCAGTGATAATAATAATAATAATAATAATAATAATAATAATAATAATAATAATAATAATAATAATAATAATAATAATAATAATCCAGAGGAATTGCAAGTAGACACGAATATCCACTAAATAAATAAGGAGAAAATCAATTAAAAGAGGAATCAGAAACTCAAGAACCAAAACCAAAAAAAAAATATATATTAAGCAAGCTTATCACAAACACCAAGTTGCCAAAACCACACGTCTGTGTGCGAAAGTGAGCAAGTGCGCATTTGCGCGAGAGCAAATAATAATAATAGGAGTAAATATAGTCGATACTTATTCTTAACCCATGCCATGAAACCCAGTGTTTTATTATTATTATATTATTATTTATGTATTATTATTATTGATTATTATATTATTATTATTATTATTTATTATTTTATTAGTACTAGTAGTACTAGTAGTAGTAGTAGTAGCATAAATCCTGATCGATCCCTATTCCCACTTCACAAATCTGACCTTAATAAATAAATAAATAAATAAATAAGAATAATAATGATAATGATAATAATAACTAAATAACAATAATAATAATAAAATATAATAATAATAATAATAATATATAATAATGAATAATTAATAATAATAATAATATATATAATAATAATGCATCAATAAATATAGATAAATTAAAAGCTCACTGGAAGAAATAATATCCGAGGAACACAAATGAAATACTGCTGACGAGAAAAAAATAAAAAAATTGAAAGATATTTATATTATATATATATATATATATATATTCTTATCAGTATATTAATATATATAATATATATTATATTAATATATAATATAATATATATATATATATATATATATAATATATATATACTATATATATATATATATTATATGATATATATATATATATAGTTATATATATTATATATAGTATATATATATATATATACTATATATATATATATATATATATAGTAAAGAAAAAAAAATAAAAAAAAATAAGAAAGAATATATATAATTTATATATATAATGCTATATACATTGAAAAATAATAGCAAAGATGCCTATAAATATTTCAACATATAAATTAATAATAATACTAATAACTATATTAATAATAATATATAATAATAATAATATGATAATCTAATATAATATAATAACTAATATAACAATAAATAATATAATAATATATAAGTAATAATAATAATAATAATAATAATAATAAAAATAATAATAATAATAAATAATAATATGCACATATATTTTTAAAGTATACCAAATAGCTGTCACAAACGCGTTACAGGAAACATTTATTAAGAAAAGGTTTTTAATGTTAATTTTTTTTTCAGTTTAAATTTCCGTCGATGAGTGTTTAGGATATATATATATATATATATAATATATATATATATATTATAAAAAAAAAAATATATATAATAGTATATATATATATTATATATATATATATATATAATGATGTATATATATATATATATATATATATATATATATATATATATATATTTAGGATACTATATATATTACTATAATATATTGAAAAATAACAAAGTCCTTTAAGAAGCATTTAAAGGTATGCTAAATTTAGCGATTAATTCATTGGATTAAAAATTTGCTTTGCAAATTTCCAAAAAACCAACAACAACAATATAAATAATAATATAATATAATAATAATAATAATCACTAATAATGAATAATAATAATGAATATAATAATACTAATAATAATATATAAAAATAATAATATTAATAAATAATAATAATAATAATAATATAAATAATTAATAATAATGAATAATAAATTTAATGTTTTCTATCAGAAATAAATATGATGTTTCAACTAGACCTATTAGAACAAAAAAAAAAATACAAAAAAAATAAAGAATAGGGGAATATTAGCAAGAAATTTTCTATTGTCCCCACTTTAAATGAGAATACATAATGCAATTTTTAATATATTTATATATAGTATATATATATCATATATATATATATACTATAGTATATTAAATGTACTATATATATATATATATATATATATATATTATATATATATCAATATATATATATATAAATATACATAATATTATATATAGTAATTTACCTTACAAAGCCCAATAACCAATCAAACATATTTTATTGTTCCTAATATTTAATAAAATATTTACGAAAACTATGAGTACAATAACATCTAATATTAATTTACACTAACACTGACTGCACTTTAACTCTTTGCATAATAATAATAATAATAATAATAATAATAATAATAATAATAATAATAATAATAATAATATAATAATAATAATAATAATAATAATAATAATAATAATAATAATAATTTAAAAAATTAGTAAAGTTTACAATTTCTTCCCACCAAAAATTTAAAAAAAAATGAACACAAAAACAAAGAAAATTAAATAACAAGAACGATCTGTTGCAGCTGCACACGAGGCTGTCTCGGACCAAGGAGGAGGAGGAGGAGGATTGGGCAAAGAGTTCTATATTATAAATCGCCCTCTCTCTATCCCCTCAGTCCCCCTCGCTCACCCCCGCCTCCCTCAGTGTCCTCATCATCATCCGCTCTATTGGGTCCCTCATCCCGACGAATTCTTTCTCAACACGCCCCGCAAAACGCACAAATTCCGATTCATTATGATTACGCGCTGGCCTTGAGACAACCCTCGCCCTATCACCCCACAACCAAACTGTTTTCTTTTTTATATATAAAATAAAATAAAAAAATGTACGGGCTTGGGGAAAGGGTTCTTCAGATTGTCGCATAAATACAACATATTTATTGATATCTAAATAATCTCAAAAAGGACACGTCATACCAGTCTGAAAAGTACCTAATAATCTTTCGCTATTTCTTCAAAATGGTTCTTGCTATTCACTACAGAATTTCGATATACGAATCTTATAGAAATGTTATAAAAAGAAAAACATTAAAAATTAGGTATAAATTTTTTTTCTCAATATATATATATATATATATATATATATATATATAATAATATATATATATTATATATATAAATATATATATATATATATATATATATATATATATATTATATATATAATATAATATATAAGTATTATAATATATATAATAATATATATATAATACAGGAGGTCTATAACGATTTCAACTAAAAACTTAAAACAAAAATAAAAGTAATTATAACACATTTATTTACCGCATTTAAAAGCAAGTAAATCATTTCATTATTTTACAAATATAAAAACCCAAACTAAATTTTTAAGAATATACTTGGTAGCAGTTGTATAATTTCACCTGACTCTATGAGCTCTATATCAAGAAACTCACAGGAAATCGTCCACATACGCTGTTTCCATGTAATACGTCTGTTAAAAAAACAACACACACACATAATGTGCAAAAACTCAAACAGGTTTATTAGAAAGGTAATAAATAAGCTGATGGGAGAAAGGGGGGGGATTGGGGGGTGTGGGAAATAACATTTCCCCGAGCATCAATAATTAGTATCGATAAACCATTATAAGAAGTATTAATCGTATTTGCCGTTATTGATAGTGCGATTCTCTCGTCCGCATAATGGTCAAGTATTGCAAAATGGGTCATTTCGTCGTTAATCACGTCTAAATTGATTTGTGGCATTCATCTATTTTAATCCGCAATATATCTTCATTTAAACAAATACTAACACAGACACTACGCGACAACACGACAGCGAATACGCGGACACACACACACCTTTTATATATAATCATTATATAATATAATATATATATATATATATATATATATATATATATATATATTTAGAAAAATATATATATTATATATATTATATATATATTAATAATATATATATAAATTGATTCTAGTCATTATAGCTCGTGTCACAAACTTCCATTTTATACTGATACAGATCAAATCGATTATCTGTTCAAAACGTTCCTTCATCCCCCTTTCCTTCTCGTCCCTGTGTGGATCAAATATTTAATATGGAATACTCTCTTTAATTAAGTATTTAATTTGTATTAAGCTAATTCAGAAGAAATTATCACAATAAATATACTTGTGTTATTGTGTAAGGAAGTTGCCTCAGAAATCTTTTAGACACTAAAAATGATAGATTATCTTACTTATCAAGATAATGTTGACAATTATTAATCCATGTAAGTCACAATTTTCTAAGACATCAATGAGTAATTTCATTATTCGCTAAAAGCATATCCATATTTCATTTGTTCTCCAAATAACAACGCAATTCATGTCACCCCATCTTTGATTAGAGCTCATGAGGACAGCCTTACTCGAGAGTGATATATCTGTAGAAGTATTTTTAATCATTTCTTAGTAAGAGTCCATTAAATACTAAATGGAGCAAAATAGCCTAAATGAAACCCAATGTTATTTTATAGTCTTATCAGAAACCACTGATGGTTTGACTTTAAGATTATTTGTTCCATTGAGGAAAGATTTATTTACATTGTCTCCACCTAATGGAAAGACAAATATGCCTGAAGTGGTAATGTTTTTTTTCTCTATAGGTCTCAATAGGAACCTATTAAATATTATAAGGATAGGTCCCTTATTAGTATACCTATTAATTCTTATGTATTTTTGGCTTTAAATATCTGATCATTTCATTTTGATTTATTGCTATATTGTTGATTAATAACATCGTTTCAATATTTTATAAAATTTTGTTTTGGTCAAATGATTAGTAATTGTTTTTACTACCTAATCCATTACTTAAGCACTGTTATTTGATATAAGAATAATTATATATATAATATATATCTATATAGTATATATATATATTATATATATATATATATATATATTACAAAGTTGAGATAAAATTTAGAAGTATATATACTTTATTAGATAAGCTTTGGAGAACTGTATTATCTATGCAAATTAGGGAAATGTTCATTTGAGTTATTTTAATATGAAGAAAGGAGTTATGAGGAATTCTGAAGTGGTTTTGTCACCTGCATTAATTTGGGGGTTGGGGGTTGTCAAGAGGAAAGAAAGAGCATATCTTATTGCAAACAGTTTATATGCTAGGTCATTCTAATTACATTGGAAGAACAAATTGTAGATATGGATAGAAAGGATAAAGAATGGTAATGTGATTAATAGGTGAATAAACCCGTTACTTAAAAAAAAACAATTTTATTGCCCATTTCTGTTTACATGTACATTCTAAGGATTTATTTTCTCTTTCCAGGATTTTAAAAGCAAAATAACTTACAATTCTTCTGATGGGGAAGTAAGTACCAATTTTTAATTTGATTTCTTTGTTAGATATTACTAGAAAAAAGGTTAGTTTTAGGGAATGAAACACCTAGCATTGTCTAAGTTTCTATTACATCCTATTTTTAATTTATTGTACTTTGAATAATTTTATTAATATTATTATTATTATTATTATTATTATTATTATTATTATTATTATTGTTATTATTATTATTATTATTATTATTATTATTATTATTATTATTATTATTATTATTATTATTATTATTGAACAATTTTCTTGTATTAGGAAATAAGTCTAGAATTCCCCCCCCCCACCCAGATGATTGAATTTTCATTTGAAGGATGTTATTTTCAGGGGTCATTTTATTGTCTAAGGCTTGTCATATTTCTCATGAATTTTTGAGTTATTTACACACTAATTTTCTTTTTATGTAGTTTACTAATCTTTTAACCAAAGTGGGATGCTTGTTTAATACAGAAAACTGGTAATGTATTTAAAATACTTTATCTTTATACATCTTTTTTTTTTTTCTTTTATCTTCCCTTCCCATCCCATCCCCACAGATGTGGGTAGGGTAAGTACCTAACACGCTCAGAAATAGATTGGTTAAGGAGAAGAGCATAATATAAGTTGAAAGGAAACCCCCTCGTACCTTCCTCTCATTTTTGCTGCAACATGGCGCGGCCCGGCCCTGTTGCAGCCAAAAATCCACTTTAGGGCTTCGCAACACTGTGATGGACTACCAGTGTGGTATCTTGTCAATGTAATGGTTTATCCTCTGGGCCAGGCTCGCAATCATACCCTACTATTCAGCCCTATTATGCACCATTCCTATCTCTTGAAGAAAATTTACATTCTTTTTCTTCAAACACTCCTTTATTGCCTCTATCCACATTTTTTTTTTGATCTCCCAGCCTGTCAATTCCCAAAACACACCCATCTATACATTCGCTTGACCAACCGACTATTATTCGTTATTTCCACATGACCAAACCATCTTAATATACTCTTATTTATTCTCATTAAAACCTTTCTTCTCACCACTCAGCTCCATAACATGCTCATTCCACATTTTATCAGTTCTTCTCACACCTATCACACCCCTAAGATTATCAATCTGAGCAGACTGCATCTTAGATGTATACCACTTATTCCACAACACAATTTCACTGCTATACATTAATACCAATAACTACATAGTCTCATGCAGAACCCTAGCTCACTCAGGACTTAGTCCCATTACATTCACCAAAGATTTAAATGCACCAGCCACCTTCCTACCACTCGCAACTTTCATACTGAACTCTGCATCATCCATTCCCATTTCATTCAGCATATATAGCCTGAATATATAACTCGGATACTTGTTCCAGTTGCTTACCACCCGACATGATTTCACACTGTGGCCTCTCCTCACATGGCCACCACCTTCACCTTATTTTTATCTATATTTAATTTCAAATCCCTCCCTTCCTGTTGTCATAAAACCTAAATAAAATTTGTTCTCATTTTCTTACTAATTTGCTTCAATGTAAAATTTAAATCTACACATCCTCAAGCACTTCTAAATGTACCTTGTTCTTCAACAATCAGTCCCTCAGTCGTCATTCATTCAGTGCACTCTTTCAACCATAATACTAGCATATATTTTCTCTACAACACTGAATAAACTATTTCCCCTATAACATCTACAAGTTCCCCTTATCTCCATTACCCTTATTCAAAGGTACTATCTTGGCTCTCCAATCCTTTGGAACTACACCCTCCACAAACACTTTGTTGCACAACTTCCATATCCAATCAATCACAATTACGCCTCCATTCTAGATCAATCTGCCAGTAATTCCATCTCTACCTGGTGATTTACCATTCTTCAACTTCCTCGCTCTACCTATTTTACCTCCTCTCTACTAATTGCTAATTGCTTCATCCCCTAAATACCTATTTCTTCTTACACCATCAAACCCACTCACATTCACTATCACCTCTTCCATTACTGGCATTGTTTTGCAGATTTAAGAAGGTTCCCTCCTCACTCTCCTCATCCATTTCACCTTTCACAAAAGTACCATCCTTATTCATTATTCCCAGTTTTCCAAAGCTTTCATAAAAAAGCTAAATGTCACCAAAATAAATAAAGTGTGGCATATCTTATGTGAACTTGTCACTAACTTGTTCATGAGATCACTGTACAAATTTTTTTTATAATAGTGTAAGTTGTTGTTTTTCCAAATAACTGTAAAAAAAGAAACTTTTTAAATTGGAAGGGTTTCCTTAGTGAAATATTTTTCTCACTATCTTTATTTGGCTCTCACACCAAAAATGGTTTCATGAATGGATAACTTGATATTTTAAAAAGGTAGTATCGTCATTCAAATTGCTTTTAAGATTTTCATGCTCCCACAGACACTGACATAAAGGTTTAATGTCTGTCACAGTTAAGAATGAAGCACTCTAGAACTTGGATATAAGGCTCACTAACATTTGTTCGAACTTGAAAATAAAATTGAAGCGAAACGGTTTTATAAATCATTTATTTCCTAACCTAAACTAACCTAACCTAATTTATGTTTGGCCAAATGTCTGGACACGTGGAAATAATACTAAAGGATAGTCAAAATTAAAAAAAAAAAAAAAATTTGAAATCTGAGAGGTGACAGTCATATAAGAGATTAGAAAAATAGAATGATGGTAATAATATTCTCATATTAGTCCACATACTACCATGCAAAACACATAATTGAAGGATTGATTCAGAAAGTATTTGTGTACCCATAACCTCATGACCCACTTCTCTTATCTCTCTATATTTAAAACTAATGACATTGATATCTTGATTCTGACAATTTAATTTTCAGTGTGATGAAATTGCTCTGAAACTGTTTAATTTTCATGCATTTTCCACCAAGGAAAAAGTTGAGGACTACTTCAAAGCATTAAATTTTCCTGCAGATAGAACAGATATCTTCATAAATCAGGTACAGTACTCATTTTGCTGTTATTTTTCATTTATTTATTTTTTATTTTAGAGTTAATGCATTTTATCACAGGACAAAATGTGAATTATGTAGAATTTTCAGGCCTATTGAGCAGAGATGGGAGAGTCTCAGGGTAAAAAAGTTGACACTTTTGAGGGGGGGATGAGCCATTTTCTTTGTTACTTCTCAGCCTTTTTATTTCTTGATTGTTTGATTTTGATTTATAATTGTAAAGAGAATGCCAAAGAGCTCAAATAACTACAGATAATAGTAATGAGGGAAAAGTAAATCGCTTTACCAAATTCAAGACAAAGCATTAAAGGGACTATGCTATGACACATGGGCCAAGTGTAGCATAGAGATATCTATGTAATGGCATGCAGTAATTGAAGTTGTTTTTGTATTATAATGTTTATTGCTTGTGCTCGTGATGTGAAGATGTGTTTTAGCGTTTGGTCTCTCCCGTGTTAATTTTTAACTATGTTAGTTTTAAAATTTTAGCCATACATTACCAAGTTTTAATTTAAATATATTGTTATTTTAATGTTTTATTATTATTTGTTCATTACAATGATGATAGAATCAGAATGGAATTTACCACGATGATTTTTAATATAAATGTATAATTTTTTACTCCTTTTTTATACGTATTTGTAGGGTTTTAGCACTGGTTTTAGTGTCTTTTTCTCTGTTTATTAATAAATGATATTATATAATTTTTAACTTTGCAGTTGCAATCTTGGAGAAGAAATGAACATGCTCTAAAAGGTGTCGATGATTCAGAAAGAGAAAATCTTGTGGATTTACAGTGGAAGCTTGTAGGTGTGTGAAGTTGTAAAGTTTTGTATAATTATTTTATTTTTGATTTAGCAGCTTAGCAATTTGATAATGATCATAAGATCTTTCACATTCATTTTCTGAGTGACAGTCCTTACAAGCCATTTTCTGTTTTCACACAAACAAGATTCTGGTGTTACACATCAGTGAAATATATTTCTTCCCATGCTTTTCACTTGTGTTTGAAATTTCTTTCAATGTATCACAATATCAAAACTAGTTGGAACGTGCTTGCACCGTCAGCGTAAATATAAGAATAAAGATTTATGGTATATTTAGTATTTCAAAGTTGAGGTGCGTCTGGCTCATTTAGTGAATTCTTCCACAACCTCCTCAAATATGGGAGGGAGATCATCAATCTGTACAAATTCTGAAATTGTTTGGAAAATTTTGTAACTAATTACTAATCTGAGATCGATGTCAGACCATTCAAGACATTTATAAGAAACTTGGGTTTGCTTAAAAGGCTTCTCAGAGGATCCTGACTGAGGAACTGAAAATGCATTGTATTGCAATCACCTTTCCCTCCAAGCATTGAAGACTGAGCAAATTTAACAATGTAATGGTGTGTACATCGAGCTTCTTAATTGGTTGCAGAAGGTGAATCATTTTTTCCAGGGTCATAACAAAAGATAAAACGTTATTTTATAGTTAGATCTTCAAACAAATAATCACAATATAAGAGTACCTCCTGAAGACCCAAAAAGGCCAGGGAAGTGAAGGGAAGAGTAATGTCAAGGTAATGTTGATCATTTTCTTTGACATCAAGGCAACTTAAACTGTCAATTCTCAGTTCTATCGTGATATTTGCTGTTATTGCGTGAAATTTTGGGAAGACACCGCTATGTTGCCATAAATTTTTCCCTAACAAAAACTGGTTACTTCACTTGAACATTGCTCCGACTCTGATTTACCTTGGGAACCTTAATCCGAGCTCCGAAACGGTGCTACGCAAATCGTCACTTTGACTCCAATCTAGATCTACTATTCAATATTTTCCTCCCTCACATTCAGTGTAGACTTTCTCTAATAAAAAAAAAAAGCTTAATGTGCTTTATTATTAAAAAATCCACCAACATTATTATCAAGTAAAGCATTAACTTCTCACTAGAAGTTGCAGTTACTCTTCATCAGCAAGTTAGATTCTTTACATATAAATATATTTCTCAGATAAAACTTGCAGACAGAATATTACTCATATAATAGTTATAAATTCTTCCTAAAGAAATAAAAATTTAGATTTGATGAATAGGTTTGCAACATTTATAGGTTTCAGATTTTGATAATTCTTCGTTATATAGATCGGACGATAGGGAACTTCAGAAGCCTTAAAGATTCTAAGATGTACTTGACAGTAGCTTCACTTCAGCTCCGACCAACCGGAGTCCGAGCCAACCCATCCCAACACCAGTGAATAACATGTAATTAATTAAATACGACAGTTAGATAGTCAGACAAAAATGTTTTCTGCAATAATTCAGGATAAAGGGGGAAATGGATGATCTATTACTCCTATCGGGCTTATGGGAGAATTTAGGGATTTGTGGTGTGCTTATGAAGAGATTAAACGATTACAGCCACTAGAAGTTAACTGTTGAGGGTGGTTGAATTTTATTACCTATGAAGAAGTATTATTGGTTATGTGATAATAAGAGTTGTTTCTTTTAATATTTTCGTCCTTATACCAGAAATATTTTGTTTCAATGATATTTTCTTAGACAATTTTGAATAAATATTGTGTGATTGGTGCGTGAATGTAATATAAATATTTCGCATTGTGCTCCAATGATAATGAAAAGTTATAAGAATTTTTTTTTTTTTTGCAACAAATATTTTTAGATAGCAATAACTCGAAAGTCAAATACGACTCATTTGTACATTTGGCAGGAGAGGCCATCATATAAGCAAATAATTTTTTTAGAAGCTATAAAACTCGGGACTGAAAATCTTAATGTCTGCAAATTTAGCAGCCATAACAGTGAAGCAATTGCTGTTAATTTGAATGAAGGGATCCCATAAATCATATGCCTTCTAAATAAAAAAGAAAAAAAAGCCCCACAGGTAATACTCCAGTCGAGTAGTGTTAACCAGCTTGTTTATATATATATATATATATATATATATATATATATATATATATATATATATATATATCTCCTATAATATATATGTAATATATATATATATATATAATATAATAATAATAATATATATATATATATATACTCTTATATATATATATATATACTATATATATATATATATATATATTTACGCCGAAATATTATTCTTACTATCGGCTTTACTAACATCCGTGGCTTGCAATCTGCTCTGCATCCGTGGAATACCACCTCTCCTAACTCTAATCCTAACCTTTTGCTCCTGTCATGAGACCCAGATGGCTAGGAATTCATCCTCTAACTCGTTTAATATGTCCAACTATAACTTATTTCATAATTTCCGTCTAAAGGGTGGAGTATGTGCCTATGTAAACATAAACACTCCTGTAACACGTCTCCTGAATCTCGATCTCCTAACTACGATGTTCTGTGGCTTAAAATCTTTGTTCCTTCTACTACAATAATCTTGAACTCTTCTACTGTTCTCCTAATAGAACAGATTTTCACACTGCTTTTTTGAATACCTTACTACTTCTCTCCCCGAGACTGTTATATCTTCTCATCCAAATACTAAGAGGTCCTCTATTTAGGGGATTTCAATGTTACCTAACACTGAATGGTTGGGTTCCTCTCATACTGATTTAGGTGGGGAGAGGGAGGCCGAATCATTTTGCATTCTCAACGATCGGAAGCAACTAATTAAAACCCACACACATTCCGGATTGTCCCAACCAATTCTTGAACACACTTGACCTATGTTTCACACTAGTCCTTCTCTCTATAAATACACATTCTCTCCTATTGGTAAATCTGACCACAACCTTATATCTCTTAATTTAATACTTTCTTTCCAACAGCTCCATCCTGCTCTATGCGTTTTTTTCTGGCACTTTGATCGGGCCGATTGGGGGGCCTTGCGTTGCTTCTACGCTAACTATAATTGGAATGACTGCTTTGTCTCTGGTGACGCTTCAACTTCTGCCGATAAGGTGGGGGCTGTAATCGTTGATGGGATGAGCAGGTTCATTCTTCGACTAAATCTTTCTCTCCTCATAATCCATGGTTCGATCGTGCTTGTTCTCTGGCCATAAAGGCCTAGAGCAGTGCGTATCGGGAGTGGAGAAAAATTCTCCGTTCTCCTATCATGCGCTAATTTTCACTTCTGCTGGCGAGAAATCGCTTTGCAAGGATACTATTCGATTAGCAAAAACGGGCTTTCATCAACGAAAGTGCGCTAACCTCATGGTTCTCCTACTGACAAATCTTTCTATTTCTTCCTCTTAAAACATCTCTAACAACTTCTGTAAATCTGTCTTTCCTCCTCTTATTCGCTCTGATGGTTCTGTTGCTAATTCTCCAACTGAAAAGGCTAATCTCTTCGGCCTCCTATTTTCCTCTAACTCAACCCTGGACGATTCTGGCATTCCTCATCCTCCTCCTTCTCCTCTCAGGTGTCCTATCCCTTTGCCTGTGATTACACATTCAGTCGATTACGCTTAGGCTCCTGATATCTGAACGTTAGGAAGGCCAGAGCGGGATGAATGGCATCCTCCCGAATTTTGAGAAAGCGATCTATCGTGCAATCCCACCCCTCCCCTTTCAACTATATTCTCTATGTCTCAATACTAACACTTTCCCTCAGTGTTGGAAGCACGCACATGTCCAACCTATTCCGAAAAAAGGAAGCCGCTCTGATCCTTCTAACTATCGCCCTATAGATCTTACTTGTATTCTATCTAAGATCTTTGAAACTCTTCTCAACTCTCATTTCTTAGATCATCTGGAATCTCATTCACTTCTTTCCGATCGCCAGTACGGCTTTCGGCGCTCGAGGTCTACTGGCGATATACTTTCCTATTTTACTGATTTATGGTTTTCCGCCCTTAGGAACTACGGGGAGACTTGCGTGGTGGCGCTTGACATATCCAAAGCATTTGACCGGGTATGGAACGCGTCACTGCTCTCCAAGCTCCCCTCCTTTGGGTTTCCTCCTTCTCTTTGCTTACTTATGTCTAGTTTTCTTTCAAATCGCTCAATATCGGCTGTTGTTGATGGGGCGACTTCTTCCTTTTCTGTCAATAGTGGTGTTCCTCAGGGTTCTGTCCTATCTCTACTTTTTCACTTTTCATTAATGATCTCACCTGCATAACTCTATTCACTCATATGCCGATGACTCGACCCTTCATTCATCAACTCATTTCAATTCTGCTCCTTCTTTTACTTCTAGAATTGCCTCTCGTCTTAATATTTCCGATTCTATTTTCGCTGAACTGGATAGAATATCCGGGTGGGGTCGTCTGAACCTTGTGAAATTCAATTCTTTAAAAACTCAACTTCTACAAATCTCCCTCTCTAAGACACCTTCTAACTTTCCTATCTCTTTCGACGGTTCTCTCGTCTTTCTCTCCTGTTGACAATACTCATAAACATTCTTAGCCTTAACATAAACAAAAACTGTCTCGGAAACCTCACATCCGACAACGGTTGCTAGGGCGGCCTCAAAGAAACTGGGAGTTCTGTTTAGACTGCGAGACTTTTTTTCCTCTTCTCAGTTGCTCCAGCTATACAAGGGCCTCATCCGCCCTTGTATGGAGTACTGTTCTCATATCTGGGGGGCTCTGGTTTCACCCGGCTTTTGGACAGGGTCGAGTCAAAAGCCAAAGGCTTATAAACTGTTCTGTACTTTCAGTTCCCTTGACCCTCCCTATCTTTTGGGCACTATCTCTTTCTATAGGTACCGCAGCGGCAGGTGCTCGAGGGAGCTTATCACTCGCGTGCCTCCACCTTTACGTCGCCCTCGTAGAACTATGGGTGCTGTGTCTGCACATGAGTTTTGTGTTGATGTAGGTAACTCAGGCTAGTTCGCTGCGGTGCTTCCCTTCTTTCCTGCCACCTCTGCTCTGATTCTCTTCCATCTTCTGTGTTTCCCTGCTGAATTTAATCTCCCCCACTTCAAAGCCTGCGTCCGTGCTCATCTGCGTAATTTACTTTAGTTGTTGACTTCTGAGGCGTGCAACACCCCCTCCTTGAATAATGGGGTGAAAATAAATAAAAAAAAAAAAAATTAAATAAATAAATAAATAAATAAATAAATAAATAAATAAATAAATAAATATATATATATATATATATATATATATATATATATATATATATATATATATATATATATATATATATATATATATATATTATATATATATATATATATAATCATTGTCTATTAATTTTCTCTTAATTTCAGCTCGAGCAGGTGGAACTGAAGATGAGAAGCTTTATGTACAGTTGGAGTTGTTGGTGGAGAGAAATGAACAGTTGAAGAAACACTACCTGGAGTCGGACATTCCAAAATTTTATGATTTACTACAGGAGTTAACAAAAGCCAATCATAGTTTGCAGGAGATATTTAGGAGATAGGAAAATGATTAAATGTAAGAGTGTGCTAAAGAAAACTAATAAATTCGGGGTAACATTTAAATTGGCAAATATATGAGGTAGTTCTTTGAGTACGTACGGTAGGACAAACATTTATTTAAATATTTTTTTAATAGCATGTATGATCTTTTGTAAAGTACAGTTTTTGATATAAATCGTATGGGTAAATATTGGGCTATCAAATTGTGATCAATACCAAAAAGCCAAATTATTAGTTGTTGGTTGCAGATATTGGATTGAGGATCCATAGAGAAAGTTATTGGAAAATATACTTTAAGAAGAAAGAAAAATAATGGGTGACGACCGATTAATTATTATTGTTCCCCCAAAAATGTGTATTGATTGAAAATTATTCAGTAATATTGGTATTTTGACAATTTAAAGAAATGGAACCAGAAGAAATTTAGGGGTAGTTTATAATTGTGATGAATGTTAACAATTTTAATGGTTGTAACAATATTAAGAGAGGCTTCCCTAGAATGCTTTGGAAATGTATGGTATACGGTTTTTGATGTTGACATTTGATGTTTGGCAAATTTTTAGGAATTCAGTCAGAAATTGAAAGAATTAATCTGCAATGTAGGTATGTTTAGAATTGTCAGTATGTTTAGATGTTGTATTAGTTAGATGTTGATACTGTTGATTAGTTGATGTTGTAATGTTTGTTCTCATTGTAATATGTTTTATATTGTAATTGTTTTTTCCTTAGCGTATTTGTTTTATTTCATTATATCGTACTTGTCTCATAAACATTACATTTTCGCTTTTAAAAGAGAAATGGGATAAATATTTTACTTTTTCTGATATATATTATCCTGTAGCAAACTATATTAACTTGCTATTATTTTCCAATTTTAACTTTTTCATTTATTATTAAAGTCAGTTTTTATTTAGGTTAGAATAACAGCCTTATGTTATATTATCTTGTCATGTTGTCAAATGTTGTACTATAACTAAATTTCGGTTATATAAAGAAGATGCAGTCAAAGTAAGTCATTTGGCTGTAGCTGGTTTTTTCCTTAGGCTGAAATCCCTTAATTAAATCCCACTCCATAAATTTAAATAACATTTCATCGGTTATTATCTATATATTGTAGTTTTATGAACTATTTTAAACATAAACTCACTAGTTAATATTCTTAATTTGCCTAAACGATAAATTTAAGTTATAAAAGATATTCATATATATATAATATTATTATATCTTATATATATATACTTCTTATTATTTATATTAATATATTAATATATTATTTATTTATTTATATATATTACTATTTATCATATTAATATTATACTTAATATATTATTTTAATTCTACATCATATTAATTTTTATATTTTCTCATAATTTATATTATATATATACAGATTAAGGCGAGTAGTAATGACGCTCCTCTCTATATAATTAAAACTAATTTATGATACCTTATTACCATATAATTTATTTTTTAATATAATGCAGATATTTTTTATATATATATATATATATATATAATATATCTATCATATTATATATTATATATACTAATATAATTTTAATCCATCTATATATATATATAGTTTATATATATTATATTATTATTATTATACTCATATAGGTTTATAATTTTTTTAATCATTATATATATTACTCTTATTTTATATTCATTATTATTTAACTATATATATTTAATATTCTTATTCTTGTTTTAGTATTTAGTACTTAGTTATTTAATTACTATATTAATATATATATATATTATGTATCATATATATTATATATATTTATATTACATATATATCAATATTATTATTATTTATATATATATATATATATTACTACTTCTATATATATATATATATAATATTTAATATATATTATATATTTATATATATATTTTTTATATTATTAATTTATAATACTTATTATTAATATATTATTCATTAACTATATTGAATAGATATTAAAATCTTATATCTTGTTGTGTAATTGTACAATAATGTTATTTTCTTTATATAAATTTTTTAATTGTCTTTAGTAAATCTATATATTTAATATTTAATTAGTTTTTGCATTTCGCGCTTATTCAGAAGTTATTAAATTACCCATAATAATCTTATTCACTACTTTTTAGCTATAAAAATACGTTAATCATACTTGTTTGAATTGATACACTTCCGCAGTTAGTTCTATGCAGTCAGTTCTCTGCTATTATTTAGAATAAATTAAATATATATTTACTATTGTTTTAATTTTTATTCATATATATGTAATTCATTATATATATATATATCATTTTATTATTATTATATATATATATATATATATATTATAATTTATATATATTATATTTATACTATTATATTAATATATTATAATACTATTAATTATATTATTATATTATTTATTACTATTATTATCATATATTATACATATTATCTTTACTTATATATATATTTATCTTATAATACTAATTATATATATTAACATGTTATAATATCTATTCATATATATTTATATAATATTAATATTATATATATTCATATATATTATCATTATATATTTATTATATATATTAATAATTATATATATAATATTAATATATCTCTTTATTATTATTCTTTTACATTATATTATTTACATATTTCATATATATATATATATTATTATATTTAATATTTAAATAATTATATTAATTTATATTATAATTATATATACTATATATATCCTTATTAATATATTTTATATATATTTTATTATTTATATATAATATTATTATATATATATTATATATTATATCTTATATTTATATTTTTATAATTATATCTTTATATTTTATTTAATTATATTTATACTATCTTATATATTAATATTTTATAATATATTTATTTATATATATATATATTATATATTATTATATTATAACTTATTAATATAAATATATATATTATATATCTCTTATTATTTATTTATTATATTTTTTTTATTATTATTATATTAATATATATCATACATATTTTTTTATATATCATATATTACTATATATATATATATTATAATATTATATTTTATATATATCATATATATTTAATTACATATATTATATTAACTATATATATTCTATTATATCTAATATATTATATATCATATATCTATAACACCTATATATATATCATATATATGATATATATATATATATATATATATATACTTTATTATTGTTAAGTATATTTTATTTATCTTTTAATTTATGATTTTATTATTATTATATTATATTGCTATTATTAATTTTAACTATAGACCTTATTGGGTTTACTATTGTTTCAGATTAGTGACCCAGTCGGACTGAAAGGGTTAAAGGTTATTTATATTATTATTTCTGTATTTACATACTTCCTTTCGTTTTCTGGTTTTTTTTTCCCTTATATCCTATTTATGTGATTTAATTTCCATATTATATATTCTCATCTACTATATATCCATTTTGATAACTACTACTGTTAACGTTCCCTCATTTTACTTATTATATATATCTATATTTCATTTTCTATATTAATTCTATATATATTAATTATATATACTTATATACATTTATCTAATTATATATACATATATATAATATATATATTATATATCATTATATTTATATATAATATTAAATTATCGTTTAAATAAATAATCTTTTGTAATTTATTTATTACAATGCTTACCTTTTACAGGTTTTTAAAATGTGTTTAAATCTATATATATATATTATATTACATCCTAATATATTTAATATATATTTATTTAATATACCTATTTATATATTATTATTATATACATATATATACTTTATATATTTAATTAATGTTTTAATATTATTATATACTTACGTATATATTATATATATATTATCTTTTCTTAATTAAATATATTACTTGTTATTTAATTAAATATACATAACCATATATAACTAATATCTATATATATTATATTATTATATTATTATTTGTCATCTCTTATATATATATATATATAATATTATTTATATATTAGTTAAATCATATTATTTTAATTATATATCATATAATTTATAATATATATCTATATCTATACTTCAACATATATCCTAATATATATATATTATCTTATATATATATCTTTATATAATTATTCTCTATTTTTATTATATATTTATACTATATTTATACTATATATTATATATATATATATGTATATATCATATAATTATTATTTACTATTATTATCATTATTATTTAATATAATATATATTAATCTTTATTAATATTATATATATAATATTTATATATATACTATTTATATATATAATTTATATTATATTATTTAATAATAAATATTCTATATATACGTTCCAGTCCCTGGAGTAAATAATGTTTTCTATATATATTTTTTGAGTCTATTATTATTTATAGTTATTATAATTATTATTTTATGCCCTATTCATTCTCATTATATACTATATTAGCCTATTTTGACGGTTTCCCTACTTGATTTTGCATTTTTATCAGCTACTAAATATACAGTTGAGTATGGAGTTTTCTATTAATACTATAAGTTTTACTCTTATCTACACGTTTACTGTATTTTTTTTTTCTTTATAACTCCATTTGGTTTTCATACACACTGATTAATATTTATTCTCTAACATCTCCACTTTGTCATCCAGTTCAACAGTTTATCTCCCACTAAGTTAGGGAACGTAAAGTTTATTGCCCACTACCCTATATATCTACTCCTTTCTCCGGCCTTCATTATCCCCTTTGTTCTTCACCTATTTCATACTCACGAGACTTCCTCGTGCTTCCTTATTGTATTTCTATGTCTTAACTATAAGCTATTCCCCTTTCAACTACGCAATTTCTTTATCCTTATTATTCCGTATATTTTATTCTTATATACCACTTATTTTTTTTCACTCTACTCTCACTCTATGTACACGCGTTTCCTATTTTCCTCAACTCCTACCGTTATATTCACTTAATTTCATTAGGCTCATACTTTTTCTAACCTTAATTATTACTTATCTTTTTTTCCTCTCATTTACACCACATCCTTATCCTACATTGCCATGTAGGCTTGCGCTCTACCACTGTAATGGGGCTTTGTACGCCTCTTATTTGATTATATTTTACATGTATACCTAGAGGTTACCTATTCATATAAATTATTACCTATAGGCAGAAGATTTTGATGTTTTATATATATATATAATATATAATATCAATAG
>JABUQX010108993.1:0-2500 GCA_015478945.1 Trachelipus rathkii
CAATTGTACTTCGTTCGGTTACTATCAAGTGTTGTTTAACCGTTTTTCGCATTTATCGTGAAACGCTTTTCGCGTTTTCGTGCGCCGCTTCATACATAAAATATATATATATATATATATATATATATATATATATATATATATATATATATATATATATATATATATATATATATATATATATATATATATATATATATATATATATATATATATATATATATATATATTATAATAAGATGTAATAATAATAATAATAATAATAATAATAATAATAATAATAATAATAATAATAATAATAATAATAATAATGTCGAGATCATTATAATCGACATTTAAGTACATGCAATTTAAGTTAAGGTAAATATGCACAAATTCAAATAATTGCTGCAAACAAAAATATCCAAAATTTGAAGTTGTATATGAAATATACTTGACATTTATAATAGGTTGACTCCGTTAATATTAGGCTAGGTTATTTTAGGTTAGGTTTGGTTAGGATAGGTTAGGTTAGGTTATGTTCATATATATATATATATATATATATATATATATATATATATATATATATATATATATATATATATATATATATATATATATATATATATATATATATATATTAATATATATATATGGTCAGATATATGACTTTCAAGAATGACAGAAGCACAGATTTGAAGATAGAATAATAGAATTTCAAACGGCTTTCTGCAAAACGATGATGCATGTACAATAGCAACTTTTCTGAATCCTAGATACAAAACATAATTTTGAACCACGTGTTATAGAGGGTTAAAATAAATTTGGGATGCCTATGTGATGAAATGCTGCTAAAGGCAGAAATATCACCAGCCAATAAAAGCAAAGGATCACAGAAACAGATACGCAATTACCATATGTTAGCTATATTTGCTGAATCCATGAACGTTCTTTTGGCTTCTAGCAGCGACGAAGAGTCTTGTTCAGAGGTGTTAAAAGACACTCTATCATTGGTCGAAGAATATCAAAGAAGAAAAAGCTTGGAATCAGATAAAGATCCAAGGGTCTTGTGGAATGATAATTGTAAAAGTTTTCCATATCTTGCAGAAGTCGCAAGGGAATTCTTAGCATGCCCTTCAACAAGTGTAGCTAGTGAGCGTCTTTCAGTGGTGCAGATCTCATTTATGACGAAAAAACAAACTCTCCCCTGAAAGAGCTTCAGAAGCTTTTGTTTTTTGAACCATAATTTAGAGAATTATTAATTTCAAGCATTAATATATAACCTTTCCAAATTGGTGGGGGGCTTGGGAAGAGGATTTGCTAGGAGTGCAAAAGAGTTATGTACAAGAGTCCTTCTCTCTCTTAACAAATGTATATATATATATATATATATATATATATATATATATATATATATATATATATATATATATACTATATATATATATATATATATATATATATATATATATATATATATATATATATATATATATATAGTTCTCTGTATCTTTATATATATATATATATATATATATATATATATATATAAATATATATATATATATATATATATATATATATATATATATATATATATATATATATATATATATATATATATATATATATATATATATATATATATATATATATATATATATATATATATATATATATATATATACATATATATATATATATATATATATATATATATATATATATATATATATATATATATATATATATATAATTAAGAATACACATATATATAAAAAAATATATAAATATATTAAGTTCCTGTGGCTAGAACCCTAAAAACTTAACTATCCGTTATCCGCATCCGCAATCCGCGGATAGTGATTTTATCCTCAAAAGCGGATAGTGAGATTTCACTATCGCCACACACTCTAATATATATATATATATATATATATATATATATATATATATATATATATATATATATATATATATATATATATATATATATATATATATATATATATATATATATATATATATATATATATATATATATATATATATATATATATATATATATATATATATACATAAACCTATATCGGCCATGTGTGTACGAGTACATATATATATATATATATATATATATATAAATATATATATATATATATATATATATATATATAAATATATATATATATATATATATATATATATATATATATATATATATATATATATATATATATATATATATATATATATATATATATATATATATATATATATAATAATAATAATATTAATAATAATAATAATAATAATAATAATAATAATAATAATAATAATAATAATAATAATAATAATAATAATAATAATAATAATTATTATTACTAATAATTATTACTAATACTTATATAATTTTTTTTTTAGTTTTTATAGTTTCATATTTTAAATAGTCTGGCACCCCTATTAACATCCTTTGCACCCCACAGAATATTACACTAATTGCTTCGAAACTTTTTAACAT
>JABUQX010108993.1:7500-22500 GCA_015478945.1 Trachelipus rathkii
GTAGATAAAAGTCCCGTAAGGGAAGAAAAGGGGAAAGGTACTTGCTAAATGCAGTGTGTCACGCATTAGGGATCAATGGCTATACAAGATCTCTAAATGCAACCAATATTTAGGTTTATTTTAGTGAAAATGAATATTTTATGTATATATATATATATATATATATATATATATATATATATATATATATATATATATATATATATATATATATATATATATATTTTTACTCTTTCTTTATTTATATATATATATATATATATATATATATATATATATATATATATATATATATATATATATATATATATATATATATATATATATATATATATATATATATATATATATATATATATATATATATATATATATATATATATATATATATATATATATATATATATATATATATATATATATATATATATATATATATATATATATATATATATATATATATATATATATATATATATATATATATATATATATATATATATATATATATATATATATATATATATATATATATATATAAATATGTATGTAGTTATGTGTATGTTTGAATTATTGGTTTATTTAGGATTAGATAAGTGTCCGTAGGTGTGTAACAAATATTTTCATGTGCGTGTGTGGTGTACGTAGAAAATTTACGTACAAGCCAAAGGTGTTACATTTTCATTTAAAAACTGCTAATGAAGAAGCTTACATAAAGTTTACCTAAAAGTACACATAAAAATTTTACATAAAGTTTACATAAAGGTACACATAAAAATTTTTTTTTCATAAATTTTACATAAATTTTATGTCTAATATTTGCATATTAAATATTATATTAATAATATATATATAATTGTTGAAAGCAAGAAGTCTTGCGAGTAATAATAGTAACTTTATCATAACATCCGGTTTGAAAATGAAGCAAAGAAACATTGATCTCAATGACTTTTTAAAAATATATAATTTTTGTTTGTCTGTATATATATATATATATATATATATATATATATATATATATATATATATATATATATATATATATATATATATATATATATATATATATATATATATATATATTTTTGTCAAATTGCAAAACAAAACATACCCTAGTGTGTGTATGATTATAGCGATGAACAATCTAAACTCAAAAATGAATTTTATTATTTAATTAGAGAAATATGAGCAGATCTTTTTTTTTTTAATCCATTTCGATTTTCGACAAAATCGAGCAAAAAACTCAATCGCATCTAAATAAAGTAATATTAGTTTTGCTTGCTCTTGGATAAAATAATGTTTCTTTGGCTTATAAATATCACGAAACAGTTCATTTCTTCACATTTTTTTTTGTAAAACACATTTACAAGGTTTTATATTACAGACAATTTTTACATTTTTAACAAAATAAATAAGTATGATTAAGGTGATATATATATATATATATTGTGAAAGGATTTTAAAGCATCCTTAAATACGGATCAAGGTTGAAGACGGATGTAAATTAAGGAAGAAAACATATACATATTAATTATGGCAATTATGTACACACACAGCACCATGACAACCACACACTTAACAGTTAGAAAGAGGCTATATAACAAGGAAGAATTCTATTAATGTTAAGCCATATAGAACTTATAACGAGGATCATAGACAAGATGTGTCTCACGCACCCATAAGTAAAATTTTTATATGGGGTAGCGATGATGGTGGGATTACAAATCAACCCACTGGCTCGTACAATATTGAGCATGGCCTACATAGCATAGGTAAAAAACCGTTATAAGTTGAGAAAACCCTAGAATTGAACTCCGAAGAATAAAGCTCACCACATTAACATGGAGTACGCGTTTAGAAAATTTAAGGTACGGGCTAATAAGAGAATACTAGTAGTAAGATGATCACACACACATCCTAGTATGATGAAAAATTACTCTACGAATAGTATTGAGATGATATATTTTACCCATTCAGGAGAATGAGGAAAAGGTCAACCCGCACATTTGCTTGCGAAGAACTTAGGCAGTGCTATAAAGCCGCCACATAGCCTCGAAGTAATAGGATACTTGACGAGGAGGTATTAAGAAAAATGATACTTGAGCCGCCTAACCAAATTGAAAATTTATTTATAGGCGAGGGGAATCACGAAGTAGATTCCAGTTGCAGAACACCGTCTGACTAAGACACGGATTCACTGCTCCCCCAAATTATTGAGAGGTTAAGAATGAGCATTGAGTACTGCACTCAAGTAAAAATTCAGAGCAAGATTAATTCTATCCGAGCTGCTAACTCATCCATTTGGAGGAGAATGAGCATAGCTTACATGGGTGAGGTCGTCTAAAACCGCTGTTATGACCGACCTCTCTGATCCAGATAATTATTTTTGGTCATGATAGAGGAGAGCCATGACGATAGTCCATTCAAGTTGAATGAAGAGGTATTTAAGGAGGGGTACGAAAAGCTGTACCATACCACCAGCTCTGCACAACGTCTTTACCGAAAGATGTGGAGTATTTGACAAACTAATCAAGCACTCTGCACCCGCTATCGGCACCAGCGGTACAAGCCATGAAGATACTCTGTATGATCGGTGGAAAACCGTACAGATAAATAGAAATGTTACATGAATAGAATGAATACAGAATTGTCGGTATACGTTGTACAAAACTTTCGGAGTAAACCGATTTAACAAATCAACTTGAAATCGTGAATTTTATTTGCGTGCGTCAATAGCACCGTGACGTTTAAGTGCTACTACATCGATTGAAAGGCGTATCTATCAACACGCTTTATAAATAGGAAGACATGATGCTGACAACAAGAGAAGAAGATTTAAGAGGTCTTACGAAGGCTGCACTATCAAGCATAAGCAAATTACCCTTCGGAAAGGCAAAAGAGTTGTAAAATCTCCGGATAAGTTGTTCCACTCTTAATTCTTTAACTCTGTTTGAAGCTAAGATCTCCCAATAAATATAGATTTAAAATAATATATATAATTCATTTAGTGTACTAAAGGCAATCTACGATAAGCAAAGTGTTTATGGAAGGAGAAAGACTTGAGTCCTTAGGCTGTTGATTTACTGTCCGTTTATCACCCTTTATTGGTATAAGAGTTTAAAACCTCTAGAAGATGTAACTTCAGCTCTAACTTTTCTCTTATCATAAACCCGAAGCGAAATACTTAGATTTATTAACTTGCTGAACCTAACCTAACTTACCGATTTAAAATATTAAGATATATTTTTGTTTCCATAAAATGACAGAGAACTTCATTTAAAACTTTAAATATATAGAGAGGATAAAATATTTATAAAACTGTCAAAAACTATCCATAACTGATACATTGAGGAGAACTAGAGAAATAAATAGCTATAGAAAATAGATAACAGAATTGATGGCAAGATGAAAGCCATTAAGATAAATATATATATAATTAGATAAGGACTCAACACTTAGTATTGAGTTGAGATAGTTCATTAAATAAGAAAAAGTGTAAAAAACTTAAAATTTTATTTCTGTTGAAAAAAATGAAGGAGGAATTTATTTCAACCGAGCATAATATCCATAGTGAAGTTGACAGAGCTCATCAATGAATCTTGAAGATATTACTGCTAGAAGGAGAAGATTCCACCACTCATTTATGAGGATAAGAACACACTTATTAAATATTAGTTGAAGAAGATTTAATGATGCAACCATCGGAAAGAATTTAAATAAGAAACTTAAAGTTTAGAAGATGGAAGTGTGATAAAGAAATTCAGTTGAATAAAATATAGGTAACCCCAACCTTTAAGATGCCTAATTAAATAAAATTTAGAGTTCTTAGAAGTTGAGGTCACATATAGATTGTAATTTCAACAAATCGGAAGAAGGACATCCATGGAAATAAGAAGCAAGGAATATATATATATTTTCATATAATAGTGTATCGAGGGTCCAATATTTAATATATATATAAATATTTATTCTCGATATACACTATGTGAATTTAAATAATCATAGCTCATATAGTTATTATATAAATAAAATTAGATTGTAAAACTATTTTAATAATCTTTTAATAAATAAAATTTTACTGGTATTTCATTTTATTTTTTTATTTACCTTTACACATCCATATTATGTTTTACAATTTATTTAGGTAATAGTTTTCACTAGAATGAAAACTTAGGTATAAATAATCATGAAAGCATACATTTCATAACAAGTGTACGAAAGTACGTTGGTATTTAATTAATATTTATTTATAAATTAGAAAATAAGATTTTTTTTTTTTTTGATATATATATATATATATTATGTATATTTATGTGTTTATTTAGTTGTGGTTACATACAAATTTGTATGTATATGTGTGTATTTTATTAAAATGTGTGCGTAATGTTTAATCTTAATTATTTTTACACTTAAAACACATACACACGAACACACAGATATGGAAGAAGAAATTCACAATCTGATAATTTTACTTCTAGAGATGATGGAAGGAAACATCAGAGTCAACCCGATGAATTTAGTTGATTTAGCCGCAATCAAGGTAGGCGTCGCGATTGTCGCATCGAAACATGCGAAAAGCCTGTTACCCGAGAATTTGGAGCAATGGACTGGCGAAAGATTTCACTTCGGTGGTGACATCGAATCAGAGGAAGCAACCAAACGGCGAATAGACACAAGTAAGTCCACTATCATAGCCGAATCAATATCCTCAAAACTAGATATACCTACTCACCTTGAATTACTTGTAAAGAGATGGGTTAAAACCATTGTTTCCCAGACTGAAGACTGGATAATCGCTCGAATTGCTTGCGGAATCAATATTGATTTTAATGAATTCATTGAACTGATAAATATTGATTGTTATTCTCATTTCGGAACCATAATTGACAGAGAAGTGTTCAAAAATGCGTATTATGAGACAGAAAGCAGTCGAGATAGAATAGAATTTTTCAAACACATAGAGCCATACCATGAAAGAGATATTGCAGGCGAAAATCGTGAAATTAAAATAGCTAATTTCATATGGTCAGGTAACATAAATAAACTCTGTAGTCTAGCACGAGATTTAGAAAATGAAAGGAGATGGAAGGAGATGGAGTCCATTGTGAGAGCAATTATGGTCATGAATGCACAGAAAATGCAAACACTTGTACCGATATTTCCATGTACTCAAGTGATGGTTCAAATTATGAATGCACTCACTAAGAATGGAAGAACAAGAGACTCACTGTATAGAAATCTTTTTGGAGATGTCTTATCTGGGCATTTGGTAGCTTTAGCCACATGGCCTTATCAAGATACATTCAACACCGAATGTAAGGAGTTAATGAAAATAATGCCTTACACGGGCTATAATGGAATAATGGAACACATGTTGGAGAAAATAGCCATAGAAGAAGTGTATCCGATTAATTATTATCGAATTTTATATAAGTTCTGGGTTGATATTAAAGAAAGTCATAAAAGATACATAGGAAGAAGAATAAGTCCTAGATTGTTATTTAGATTGCTCAAACTAATAAGATTGAATAGAAAAGATCAGATAGTAGAAAGAATACTTACAGACATTTTAGATTGCACTCCATATGAAATGATGGAGGACATATTTATAATAGCTTTACCAAAAGCATGGAGGCGTGTATATTTATATACCATTAAAATTAATAGCATATTTAAAGGAAGAAGAAGCAGATGATTTAAGAAGAGCGTTACTACCAACTCGAAATGAAGACACTTTAGACATCATGAATGTATGGTTGCTATATCACAGAAGAAGAAATATAATAGAGTTGACACAGAATTTTTTCCAGCATATTATCATAGGTGAAAATATACCAGTTATCCATACCAGATCACAGATATCTACAAACAATCTGTCACTCCATTGGAGATTGTTCTGGAAAGATGTGAATGTTTTCCGATGCAGGTCCTGTAGGTTTAGGAAAATCAATTTATACTTGCCAGCAAAGAGCCGGAAAAGGCTTTGAAAATTTTTGAAGATTGGAAACTTTGCACAATATGTAAATTAGATTTATACTATATATATATATATATATATACTTGCCTATATATATATATATATATATATATATATTAATATATATATATATATATATATATATATATATATATATATATATATATATATATATATGCTCTACTCTCTCTACTCTCTATATATATATATATATTTTTTTTTTTAGAATGGCACCTTCATTTGAGATCGGTATACCTCAAAGATCTGTAGTGCGTATTCCTGAAAGTGGTTATGACAAAACTTTGAAACCAATTTGTTTGGAGGTGGCACAAATAACACTATGTGCACCCATATTGAGCAATATATATAATTTTAGTTTGGATCCTGGCAGACAATAACTGCAACGGTTTCACCAGTATCGTTGGTAACATACAGTAGTGTACAAGAAGACCGCTCCAATATATCAAGCAGACCCAAAAGACCAATAGAAGAACTAGATACAATATCCAGAAAGAAACGTATCATGCAGCCAAGATACAAGTATCTCATGCGAAGTGTGAGATTATCACCAAAACAAAGAAGAGAAAAATGGGAAAAGTTGAAAGAAGCGAAAAGGAATCTTCAAGAAGAAAATGCAATACTACAGGAAAAGGTAGAAAAGTTTAAAACTATAATATTAAGCCGATCGAAACTGGATGAATTTCTTCGATTGCTGAGAACTACAAGAGTCAACTAAAAACCACAAAACCAATCATTTTACATCACATTTACAAAGAACCAAAAACATTTACAATGGTATGAATGTGAATATATATATATATATATATATATATATATATATATATATATATATATATATATATATATATATATATATATATATATATATATATATATATATATATATATATATATATATATATATATATATATATATATATATATATATATATATATGTATGTATATATATATGTGTATATAGTATTGTGTGTGTACCCACGTGTACATTATTTTAATGCGTATTTTATTTTAATGATAATTTTATGTTTTTAATAATAATTTATTTTTATTTATATTAGAGGAATCTGTCCTTAAAAGAAGCGTTTTCTTTTAACTGTTAAAGGAAATTATAAATTAGAAGAGTAACAATTATTAAGGTTTTTAACAGTTGATCTTGCATTAAATTATTTTAAGAATTCACATGATTTATTAATTACTTCGATTTCTTTTATTTTTTTTTTTTATTATATATATATATATATATATATATATATATATATATATATATATATATATATATATATATATATATATATATATATATATATATATATATATATATATATATATATATATATATATATATTATATATATATATATATATATATATATATATATATATATATATATATATATATATGAATTTTAAGGGTGCAAAAATGTTCAATTTGGTAAGGATTGCTGTTATAATGCGGATCATGACAGGCTGTATAGCATACCAAACCACAAACAGACCTGAGGATGTAAAGATTGTACCAGGCCTTATTCTTGACCCTATGGGGTCCACGAAGTTTATTATGGGTTACTTAGATGTAACTCTAAATCTTCAATGCTCTAAATTCATTCATGAGAACTTATTGGCAATGGAAAAGGAACTTATGAATGTGCAAGCCGCATTATTAACGTCAGAGAAGACAGTGGGAAAACAGCAATTTGGTACCTCATATCAATCATCGTATCCACGAACGGCAAAAGATGCGTATGAATCTATACGGCAAAGATACAATCAGAAGCCAGCAGGATTGTTGCAGGAACTTTCTACATCCGTAGACAACACCACAAATGTAACATCCATAAATATCAACACTAAAACAGTTCCTGACATTATGGTAACGAAAAGGAATTATACTTATTCAAACGGAAAATTACACCTTGCATCAAAGACAAGTAGGAATACGATTTTTAGCATCATTAAACATCTAGATAGTAATACAGAACAAGGAAGTAACAGAACTAGAAGAGCAACATTCACGCGAGTAATGAAAAAGAGCACAAACTCTATTTTAATCAGAAATATTTATCTCCTATTATCTGAAGTGAAAGCACTGTTAGAAGATGAATGGATTCTATCTTACAATACTTCCGTAAGGAAGGAAAGAGGGTTCTTAAATGGGATTGGAACCATCTTCAAATCGGTGTTCGGCACGGCACTAGACGAGGAAGTACAGGAGATAAAGAGGGAAATAACGATGCTAGATGATAGTAATGATGGGTATAACAAAATAATAATCCAATTGAAGGATCAGTTGAAAGATACTGTTTCTTCTGTAAACGAAATATCCAATCAGCTCACTAGAATACTAGAAAGTAATGAGAAAGCTGCGAGTAGATTCTTAGAAATTGAAAATGGTATGATAATAACAGATTATATTAACCTTGTGTCTAGTTACGTAAATTTGGTAAATAGGATAAAAACAAGAGTGTATAGTATCTTGTCAGAGACCAATAATTTTAATACACCCTATTTAGCTTATACTAAGGAGGCATTAATTCCATTTATTAATGATGCCCAAATTAAACTTAAGTTGACTACTTTATTAGATATTAATTCTGAATTTTTAAAATTTTTACATTTAACCTGGACGACAGTTAGTCCAAACAATATGTATAGTATTATTACAATGATTCCCCTGACTGATGAACAAGTATTTCATACATATCAGTTAACACCGTTTCCCACACACATAAGAAACAACAATATGGATAGGTTTATATATACCCCCACATACGAGGTATATTTCATCAATCAGAATACTTTTACTTACACTTACATGACTTTACAACATTTCAAACAATGCAAAACAATAAATAACTATCATGCTTGTCCACTTACAGATGCAATACTTTCATTTGACATTACAAATTGCATCATAACTTTACTTAACAATGGATCTTTCAATAAACATAAACAATGTGAATTTGAGAAAATAAACAATGACAACATATACACAAAACTTGTACAGGCACATTTATTTATAAGTGTTCAAAAGCCTATGCAAGGCGTGCTTAAATGTACGGACGCACAACAACAAGTAATATGGGTAAAAGATCTCCATGTACTGCCACCACAATGCAGTATTAGAACAAATTATCAGACACTCATAAACCCTGCACATGTAAACTATAACACATCTTTTCATTACAGCGTCATACAAAGAAGTGATATAAATGTACACATCAACATAGAAGATCACTTGTTACAAAGTACATTAAATACATCAGCACATACTAGAATCACAGGTTTAAAATGGAACACACACCTGGATCATATTAATGAAACAATTCTTTTACACAGACACGCTTTGAACAATTTACATGGAACAAAAATAGCTATAAGTGTTACTACTTTATTTTTATTTTTCCTAGTCTCTGCCGTTCTTGTTTTTCTTTCCTTTAGATACAAGAAGATAAAGACTCGAGTTGCGAATATTGGACCGACTTACGAGATAATGCCAATACCAGATGACATCTCTAGACGTGAGCGAGAGATGAGAAAAAAGCGCATAAATAGACGAATCAGCTATGTAAATATCATCAATAAGCTGAAGAAACGACGTAGCGCTATGAGGCTACCAACCCCTCATGATGAACCAGATCCGGATTACAGCTCAAATAGTATTTATATACCAATGAACAACGGTAGAACCGGAACAATAGTAGGTACTACAGTAGGTCATAATCATTCAGCAACGTCGACGCCAAATACTATCCGCAACCCAAGGACTTCTCTGCCAGAGACCCCCATGTAAATCACAAATAATATCCCCAAAATGACTAAAAATTTGATATTCAAATATTTAAATAATTAATAATAAAATTCCCAAGTATTTGAGTATTAATAAATAATACAAATTCATAATTAAAAATTATATTAAATAAATATTTTACATTAATAATAATTTTGTGGAATTAACTTACTGAGATAATTATAATGTTTTATGTTAATATTTTAACGTTTTTTTTTATATATACTATCAATAATAACATTTTTATCAATTTTACTTTAATTTAAAACCGGACAGAAATTAATTATCGATTTTGTTCAGACTTTTGTTATCAATTTTGTTCAAACTATTTTATACAAACTTGGATAATTTTAAATCTTAGGACAAATTTTGATTTTTTTCAATATAAACATTTTTTATAATTTAATATTTTTTTTTACTTTTAATTTTTACATTTGAATAATATTAATAATTTTGACAAATTATATAACCTTACACTTGAATATTTTAAATATTTCAATTTTTATTTGATTATTTTACTTCTTAAATATTTTCAAATTTTAATATTTTACTTTTTTAATATTTTAATTTTTTTTAATATTTTAGTATTTTTTTTAATATTCCATTTTTTTAAATATTTTAATTTTTAAATACTTTATTCTTCTTAAATATTTTACTATTTTTTTTTATATTTTTAGATTTTAATATTTTAATTTTCAATAATTTTAATTTTAAATATTTTATTTCTTTTTATATTTTACTTTGAATTTCTCAAATATTTTAATTTTAATATTTTACTTTTCAATAAGTTATATTTTACTTTTGAATATTTTTCGATTATTATAATAATTTCTTAATGATTATTAAATAATTTAGTAATATTTTAATTATTTAAATAATTTTACTACTCTAGATATTTCTAATAATATCAGTAAATCTTAGAATTTATATGATTTAATACTTGATAATTCTTTTACTTTATATACTTTAATATTTTACTTTTATTTTATATTTTAGAATTTTTGATAGACTCAAGTTTAACTTAATGAATGATTTTTTTTTGAGAATTTTAATAATTTTTATAATTTCAATTATTTCATTATTTAGTAATTATACTTTATATACTAAACCATATTTAACCATATTTACAAACCATATAAAATATCACATTTTACATTAGAAGGGATTTTCATAGTTCCAGACATATTTCCAGAATTTGTTCCGCATAGTTCCGTTAAGGAAGGGGCACCTGAAAGAAATTGCGAAACATCATAATTCCATATTTTCTTATAAACAGGATACAGTTATTAGAAATTAATTTATATTAATGATCGTGGGAAAATTCACTTGATCGTGGGAAAATCCACATTACGACACTTTAGAATTTAATTAATTAATTAGTGATATTATAATCAAATAGACATCCTATTTCAACATTTGGAATTCTCATTTCACAATTTTTTTTCAAAGCAAAAATGATTTTTATTTTCTTTTCAATAACAATATTCAGGATATGACATCTACATAATATCCGAAATACAGACTATATAAGGACAAGATTTAGCTCTCAAAATCATTACATAGAAGGCTCTTGAAAAGAACACAAAAACCATTAGGAAGAAAATTCACAAGTATAATTTTGAAGGTGTTTAATAATAACTGAACTTAGCTGAACAACAACAGTATGTATCGTAAAGATATGGCATTCCAAGCATTTTATCTAACTTAATAAAAATTTTATTATTATTATTTATATTTTCAGAAAATAACTTCAAAACTTTAAAGATTTCGAAAAAATTGCAAGTATTTTTTTTCATCAAATTTTAAAATTTATCTTAACTTTAAATCCTTTTGAGATCTCTAATTTTTTTTTATTAATTAAAACTTTTTATTGTTATAAGTTTCGAAGCATTCTTGTTCAAAAACAAATTAACGAAGAGTAAAATGAAGATAAAAATAATAATAATAAAAATAATATTAATAATAAAAAAATAAAAATAATATTGTGATAATAACAATATTGGTCTCATTAATATAATAATAATATTGATTTTACCAAAACTTACACTTGTTTGTTATGCTTTCCCATAATAATATTACAAGAGAAAGTTGTGAGCCTAATCATAATAATATTAATTCATAAATATAATAATAATATTTATTAATATAATAATAATAATAATAATAATAATAATATTTATAATAATAATAATAATAATACTTAATAATAATAATAATCAATAATAATAATATTAATTAAATAAAATAATAATAATATATTTTATATATAATATAATAATAAATTAATATTATTAAATAATTAATATTATTATTATAATAATAATTATAGATAATTAATTATGTTATTACAGAACGAATCTGTCACTCAGCTATCTAATACATTGTAAGTGATTTCACTTACATATCATGCGAAAAATAACGAACGATAAAAATATAATATAATCTAATAATATATATATATATTTTATGCTATGTAGCATATACATCTATAGTATACTATCGTATAAATATAACTTGCGTATACATGCATATATTATGTGCGCGCATAATGAATATATTGTATGTTTATATTAATATTATATTATAATATATATATATTATAATATATTATATATATATATATATATTATGATATTATATATATACTTATATTATTATATATGATTATATACTATATATATATTAATATATAATATAATATATATATATATTTTATATATTAATATATATATATAATATATATATATATATTATAATATTTATATATATATATATATATATATATTGATATTAATATATATATATATTAATGCTTAAAATTTTTTTTTAAAATTTTTATAATTTATTTTCAGTGTAATAATAATGATGATTAGGTACTCATCTGATATTATTAACGTTTTTAACTATGGGTATCCTCAACTCTGTAATTAGTCATATAAATACTCAATTCTACTAGTTATTTAATCTGCACCAAGTGTCCACCCACTATTTGTGTGTGCACTTTCCAGTAAAATATGTTATATATAATTATCTATATATATATACTATCTACGTCCTTTCATAGTAGTCAGATCTCAGATATAAAATATACATATATATAAAATATATATATATAGTAAATATTTCTAATAGTTATATGTAATTTACTTTTTCAAGCCACATCACGTTATGTATAACATTTGAAACATGTAAGAACCGTACGATATAAAACAATAAATATAAGCATAATAATAGTAATCAATAAATAACGTAATTGTAGATATAAAATTATTGACATATTTAAGATTTTTCATTAATGAATAAATATTTTGTAGATGAACATAAAATTAATAATTATTTAGTATGTTAATTATAATTATAAGGAAATAAACATTAATTTATTAGGACTATCTCCTCTCTACATTACCTATTATAAATTACTTATAATAATAATATCATTTGAGAGGTCAAAAAGTCACAGGAAACAGATTAAATAGTAGATAAATCTGTTTGAATATTCTAAAGAACTATAACAAGATAGATATATATATTAAGTAATAGGGAAGGTGATTAAGCCCACATATAATATATGGTGAAAATGCCAAGAGGCCACATGTCTCCCAGATGGGTCGCAGTTCAAATTACAACGTATGTTGATACACTAACAAAAATAGGGACTGACCACTCAGAAACGTTGAGTATTGTCGTCGGCTAATTGCATAATAGCGATAATCGCCATTAGCAACATGGGGAAAAGAATACGTAAAGTAACTCGGAAGCGGATAATCTACCATTTAACATGATCAAAACGTCTGACTAGACACCTAAATCTATTCTATAAATGTAATTAGCATAGCTATGATAATGATCACAGAAGGATTGAGACATATATTTAGTAGATTCCTTGCGTAATATAAATTTGATATGCAGCCTATAGTCAGCATATAATATAAAATGAAATACTGTTTAAATAATACTGGTAGACTTATCTGAATTGTCCTTCATTACACCTATTTCAATATGATTAATTACAAATAAATAAAATTTTAAAATTCACTACTGTGGCATTACTTATTCATTATAATGTACTATACTAATTAATTCACTTACTCATCTTATATGTCTCAAAATTTACAGTCATAATGGATAGTTTGAATCTTTGTACCTCGATTATTCTGCATCACCTTCGTTAGTTTATTTTGACATTTAGTGTATTATATTTCAAAGATTTCCGATTTTGATATATATTATCTAGTTCTCACTCATTTACGCCTTTTGGTGAATTTTATGGTTCAAAAATTCTACATAGGTAGCAGCATCATTTTTGTCTATTTATTTAATTAATAAGTGCGACACCATTATATGCTCAATCTATACATATATAATATTAATTAACATATTATATATAATATATTATATATATATATATATATATATATATATATATATATTATTAATATATATATATATATATAATATATATATAGTATAATATAGTTAATATAATATATATATAATATAATTAATATTAATTATATAATATATTATATTATATATACTTATATATATATATATATTTATATTATATATTATAAATTATAATAATTTAATATAATATATATATATTATATATATATATATATATATATTATAATATATATTATATATTATATATAATATAATTATAATAATATATATTAATTAATTAATTAATATATATATTAATATATATATATATTAATATTAATATTTATATATATATAATATATATATATAATAATTAAATATTATTACATAATATTAATATAATAAATTAATAATCAATTAAATATCATAATAATATAATAATAATAAATAATAATTAATATATATATTAAAATATAATATAATAATATATAATAATAATAATAATAATAAATTAAATATAAATAATAATAATCTATATTATAATTAATAATAATAATTAATAATAATATAATATATAATATATAAATATAATATAATAATAATAAAAATAATTAATAATAATAATAATAAATAATAATAATATAATAAATAATTAATTAATAATCATAATAATTAATAATATAATAATAAATATAATAATATACATTATAAATTAAATATATAATATATAAAATGTCGAGTTAATACTATAACTGAAGTATCAATTAAGAAAAAATAAAATTGCAGCTCAGGTATTGTAAGTTGAACAATTTCAATACGAAAATATCCA
>JABUQX010108993.1:27500-42500 GCA_015478945.1 Trachelipus rathkii
ATATATATATATTATATATATATATTTATATTATATATATATATATATAATATCATATATTATTTATATATTATATATATATTAATATTATATGTAAAATGCAAGGTGGAAGTATAATAACCTTGTAAGAAATCTTTTTTTGCAAATGTAACAATCTTGGACTCATTGTATGTTTACTTCGTTAAAGCGGAATCCCAGTGATTTTATCAGACAAAATTGAGCATACTCTACTGAAAAACCTCCATGAAAATTAAGATTAAGTGCAATAAATTAATAACATATATATAAAATTTGAATAATCCATCGCATCATCATTAATATTATTCGGATATTTTTATTTCGTATATTTATATTAATAATAGTTAGGAAATTTAAAAAATAGGTAACAATGCAAAGAAAAATTTGCCTATTATTATTATTTCTTAATTATTATTATTAATTTATATATTATTATATATATTATTTATATATCTCATTATTAATAATTATTATTATTTTAATTATTTATTATATATATATATTTAATTATTTTACTTTATTTATATATAATTATTATATTATTAATTTATTTAATATTTATTATTATTATATATTATTATTATTTATTATTATTACATATTATTATATTATTATTATTAATTATTTATATTTATATATATATTATTATTATTAGTTAATATTATTATAAAACTAGGTTTCTATTATTTATATTGTTTATATTTATTATAATTCTGATTTAACTTTAATTATCATTAATATTATTATTATTATTTATTAATAATTATATTAATTATTATATTATTAATTATTTATTATTATATAAATTTACATTATTATATTTATTATTTATTATTGTTATATATACATTATATTTAGGGGAAAAAAACTACTACATACATATTAGTGTGACAAATATTCTGTATATTATAATATCTAATTATTATTATTTATTTATTATATTATTAATTTTTGATACGCATTGAAATTAGGAATTAATTATTATTATATAATTAATGAAATTAAAAATTATCAGTTTTTGGAAAGCTTTTAAATAACATTATTATTAATTAACATTATTATTAATAGTATCATTTTTATTATCATCTATCATTATTAATCATATAATCTTAATCTGATAATACTGATTAATGATAAATGGAATTTATTGTTAATTCTATTATGATGAATTAATAAATTTTTTTTTTATTATTATTATTTATTTAATTTAATTATTAAATATTAGTATTATAATTATATTAATTATTATTTAAATTATTATTATTATAATTTAATTATTATTATATTAATTTATTATTATTTATATATATAATTGATATATTTTTTATTACTATTAAATTTAATTGATTATACTTTGATTATTACTAATTTGAATATATTATTAATTAATTTTTATATTTTATTATTTATTTTATAAATATAAACTAATATTATTATTATTTAATAATTATTATTCTATATATTATTATATTATATATATTATTCTTATTAAATTTAATTATTATTATTATTACATTATATTATTATTATATTATATTATATATTATTTTATTATTTATATATTTTATTATATTATTATTATTATTTATTATTATATTTAACATTATATTATTATTTTATTTATTAATTTATTAATTATAATTTCTATCATTAATTATATTTAAACATTATTATACAAGCTAACCTGTAAATTATACTATTTAAATTAAATACTTCTTGATCCTCATTATACTAAATTATATATTATATATATATATATTATATATATATTTATATAATATTAATATATATATATATATTATATATAATATATATATTATTATATATATATATATATATATATATCTATATATAATATTATTATAATATATATATAATATATTATATTATATATATATATTATATATATATTATAAATTATATATATATAATATATATATATTATATATTAATTATATATATATATCTATATTATTAATAATAATCATAATATATAATTAATAAATATATAATAATAATAATAATAATAATATAAATAATATATATAATTATATATAAACTAAATATATAATATTATTATATAATAATAATAATAATAAATATAATAATATAATAATATATATAAAATTAATATAATAATAATAATGTCGATATAAGTTAACATCATAACTGAAGTAACAATTATAGGAACAAAGAATAAATTTGGCTCACGCGAGTGGAAGATATGATATATGAGGTGTATATACGACAAGTCATATGCAAATTATCAAATTATTGTGTAGTTAGTGATTATGTATTTTAATATATTTATTTAGTTATATATTTTAATATTTAGGTGACTAGATGTGATTATTAAGTTGAATCTAATGTTATTTAGGTTAGGTATTTGTGAGTGAGAGCACAATGTCAGAGTTAGTGTTAGGTTAGTATTGTCTATATTTATGAAGTCTTAATTTTTCTTTATTTAATTTATTGGTTAATTAATTCTCATTAGTTAAAAAACCTTTTTGTTTTAATATATGAGATTAAATTATATATTATATTAGTTTAAGTGGGTATTTGGAGTATACAAATTCATGATTAGATTAGATATCTAAATAAAGGCTTTTAATATATATAGATATATATATATATTATATATATATATATATATATATAATTATAATTATATTATAATTATATATATATAATTATATATATAATTAATAATAATATATATATTATATATTATTTATAATTATTAAATATACTATAATAATTATATAAATTATATATATATATATATTAATATATATATATATATATCTATATTATCTATATATATATATATATTATTATCTATATATATATTATTATATATAATTAATATATTATATTAATTTTATTTATATATATATAATATATAATACTCTATATCGTATCATAAGGAGTTTAGACAGGGGAGATGGGTTTGTAGAAGGGTCTGAGCACACACGCTGATAAATTATTAAACTAATCAAATATTTTGATGGATTGACTCTTAATATTATTATATTTAAAAAAGCAAAAAGGACTAATTCAAGCAATAAGATACTAAAGAGAGTCATATGTGTGATATACGACTGGAATGAAGTTTCTAAGTGATTTTCTCGAATCGCGTTGTCTCTAAAAGACATGATTGGCTAGGTAACCTTTTAGGCAGCGTTAGTTCTGAATCCTAGATATTATACACAGAATAAATTTTGTATGAAAACTAGTGTCTATATTATGTGACGAGGTTAAAATTACGATATTGTTATGTGAATGGAATATGTAGATATGAGAATAGGTTATTTATAGGTTGTTGCCTGCTAAAAGGCAGATCAATATATCTACAACGGCGCATTATTTATAGTTACAGTCATAGAACGTATGCATTGACACATTCACATCAAATAGCACGCTAACCACATTATGCTGTTAGCGTCGATCATTGACATACTGAATTTGAAAACAACTGCGATGCATGATTTTTAGTTTAATCTTTGGCTTGCTGGAGGCTAATCCGTTATATACAGTCTTACAAGTTCAAGTGAGATTTTTGTCGTCACAAAGACTCGAGGATCACTAATCATTGATCGAAGAATATCAAAAGACAGAGAAAAGCTTGGTAATCACGCATAATCATAGGATTTCTGTTGATAGGACAAAGAGCATGGAGGTATGACGAGATATGTATTCTCGCTCTCTCACATCTATGCTCAAGAATGATTAGTCAGGTGTATATTTATACATAGTAGATAGTCTGCTCGAACAAGTCGCATGTCTATGTTGGGAGTTCGATATTCAGTGAGAATGCGCGAAGATACTAATCAGTTATGTAGGAACGAATACAGATATCAGTCACAAATCTACACTACCCTGTAATAGGATAATAATCTCGTAATCGTCATAACGTAGATTGTTTATTTGAACCATAAGTTGTAGAATTATTAATATTCAAGTATGTATAGTTATTAACTTTCATTACTTTTTTTCCACACTTCTGAGATATGGACATGGCTTGGGATGGAGTTTTGTCGCGGGTAGAAACCTGTTGGGTCGCATAGTCATGTCCTGCCTCTCTCGAGTTAGACTATCAGTGGGCATGATATAACTGCCTATTAATATACAATTAAATGTGAAGCTTGTTTGATAAAGATTTTCGCGCAATACATCTTGTTTGATATAGTTTTACATATATAAAGGCATTTGTGCGGTAGTATTATTACAACAGAACTTCTGATATTCTAGATACTTAGTGATAGAAATGGAGTATGACTATCGATAAATTATGAATCAATAAATGGAAAAAGAAATAATAACAATAGTCCATTCTTTATTCTTCATGATTTTCAATAGTAGTTATAGATATAACATTTTCTCGTAGCCATCAGTATTAATACTTCCCAATTTTTATAATTAAAATAAATAAAAAAATAAAATTATCCTCACATTAATATATATATATGTTAATAATTATTATTATTATTAAGGTATTCTTCGTGATAGGAACTTGAGATCCACTATAGCACCACTTAACTATCGCGCCTATTTGCGGTAGCTCATAAGCGCAAGTCTTATATGCGTGTAGATACTATGCATGTCAACTTAATTTTCCATCTACTCACGACAATAATCCTCCTGTCGCAGAATAGAGTGACACAATACACTATACATTTCCTCATATCTATACAATCGAGAAAAGATCAACAGTCTTCAGATCAATTATAAATGAAGTTGAATTATCGTATGCCTATACACAAAGTATATATACATGAAAAGTAAAGTTTCATAAACACTATGCTGTAGGGTAAGTAAGGTGAATATATAATAATTTCCATATACCTACTTTTTTTTGTGTGTTATGAGTGTTTTTAAAATAAATTAAGTCAATGATAGATTATATTTATTTTCACCTTTTATTATATATGATAATGATATATATATATTAAATATATATATATATATATATATATATATATATATATAATATATATATATATATTTATAAATATATGATATAGTATATATAATATATATAATATTATAGTATATAATATATATTATATATATTATATATATATATATATATAATAATATAAAATATATATATATATATTAACTATATATATATATTAAATATATATATATTATATATATATATATATATATGATTAAACACCACCGTCAATATGAAACTATAGCCCTAAATCTATATAAAGTAGTGTAGGTGCTATCATCATTACGTTCCTCAGAGCAAGCTCCAAACCAATGACCAAGGAGAGTAATATATATATAAAATTATAATTATTAATATATATATATAATATATATTATTCTATATTTAATATATATATAATATATATTATATATTTATATATTAATATATATAATATATATAATATATATATATAATAATTAATATATAATATTATAATTATATTATAAATATATATAATATATATATATATATTTATATATATATATATTACTAATATATATAATTATATAATTAATATATAATAATTATCTTGTATTCTAGCTCGATTTATGTAATTAAGATTTATGGCGTAGTATTAATTTATCCGGTGATTTTTATACATATTTAAAATAATATTGAGGTTTTCATAAATTATATAAACTCATTCGCATGTCAAGCGGGAATGTATATATATAGTTGTTTAGATAGAAATAGAATTATAACGGAATGTTGATCAGGTTTAGTATTAAATATATAGTAATGAATATATACGTGTTTTTCACAAATACAACCTAATATATATTATATATATATAATATCTATACTTATTGTATAAAACTTAAATCAACAAGAAGTTATTTTTATATATCCTAATACACAACAGATGAGTCTTCTCAAGAGTTAATCAATATATATTATCACTACTAATAATATCATGAAGCCTCAAAAGTGAGTAAAGAAGTAATAGAGTAAAATACATAAGCACATACCTAGACTTCATCTCATCGTGAACTAATTATGAGTGGCTAATCACTATATCTATATATTGGGTAGGTAGGGACATAATAAAATAGTATTTTTTATTATTATTGGTATATATGTAGAAAAAAAAATAAATATAAAATACACCCTTCACCATCATCTTCAAGCAGTAAGAATGATCCTACATCTCAAGTAGTAACCATAGCGAAGATCACGTTTCTTTAACAAGAAGATATATTTTACTTAGGAGAACTAACTACTATTGATAAGTAGGATTGACCGTCGTGAAAGTTCTTATAGAATTCACTGAAGTGTATTGTTCAGAGAAAATAAGTAGATAGAGATATCAATAGAATGAATGATATTAGCAGACGCTACTAATCTTCAACTATACCTGGTCTATCATACTCCTTGGAAGGAAAAAGGTGAGTAACAAATCGCAAGCTATTTAATAATGCATAAAGACATACTTCAATATAATAAGATAATAGAAAAAAAATTTCAAGATAACATGCAGACTAATGAATAGACGGGTATACTAAGTATATAACACTGGTTAATTAATCCAATGCATACACACTCCAAGCTTACACTAGATTTATACGATGGACCATAATTATAATAACTCGTTAAGAACACAACTGATATTATATATATAATAACTCAGAATTATCCATGAATATATATATATAACAGTAAAGTAATAACTAATATCAGAATACAACCATAAATTAAGAGTGAGATAGAACAGAGAGACTCATATAAGTACATCTCAGTATAATACACATAATAATAAATTAGAGTACTAATCTAAAATACATAGATATTAATAGATCAGTGACTAGAGAGTGTACTCCTGTACGACTACTACTTAGTAAAAAAAAAAATTGATACGCTAGAGTTTTGGTAAGCTTTGACATCCATTCTACAGATAGACCGCCCATATGAATTTTGATATATTTTAGCATATAGATGATAGAACTATTCATATTTCTGTGATCATCTTATACATCATCTTGGTTCCGCGATGTGAAGCACACTGTATTAATAATAGGCCATGAGGTTATTATTGTTAGGTTGATAGTGTTGACTGTGGGATAGGTTAGGTTGGTTATGTCCGATTAGGTTATGTAATAGATTAGCGATATATGTGGCACTCATATACAGAGATTCTACAGGGTTATGTGTTTGGTTAGGTAGGTCTAGGAATATACAGGGTAGCATACGTGAATACCATTAGTTATATTTAGCTATCAGATACTCCTTGTACTGTTTTTAACCGCATAGAATTTATTGAACTAATGTCTCTATCTCCTCTGTATATCGATATTTCATTCGGAGTCAACTCTTAATAATATATGCTACAATATTCTTAACTTGCACTTTGAGAAGTCAAGTAAGAGAGGAATATATCAGTAGACTGAGAGCATGTTGTGTACTAAATGCACGCGACCTGCGCTAGACGCGACCTTGCTAAATCAGAATTACACTCCCAGTGTCTTCGCGCACAAATAATGTCTAAATAGTATATCGGATAGTCGACAAAGGCAGCTAAAGTTACTGTGATAACAAAGATGAGAATTTGCAAAGCAAGACGCCAGACAAGGAGGATTCCAATTCTTTTAGCTGATCTATATACCGTGACTTGGAGATCTAAAACACAAGACTTGCGAAATTTGGTATATATTCCTACTAAAGGTTAGACGACTTAGAAGATATGGCTAGAATTCGAGAGCTTGTAATATCTCTTACAGATAAAATATATTCCTTTAAATTACGGTAATTCGTACTTCGCAGATGTAGTATTCCTCACAATGATGATGATTCTCTACGAAACTAACGGTCACGATTCTCATCTCTGACCAGTAAGGTAAGCCGGCTATAGTGTTCGACGATATATATAATTAAATCAGTTAGTGAAAGTTAGAGCTTTTCTTTATAAGTGGACATTTTCGTATTAAATAATATAATGATATATGAAAAAATGTGTCATATTTCTGAGTTATTTAATATTTATAATAATAGTTGTTAATTGATTATATATTTAATTTATATATATAATTTTATACTTAGTATTTTATATAGTATATAATATTATTCTAGTGTAACAATACACGTACTGCGACTTCTAGTCTATATTATAATGTATTATGACACAAAAAATGAATTTTTTGTTTTTCTAATTCTGTCCCAAAGTAACCAATTTTTTGCTGTTGTGATCGTAGAAATATTATTAATGCCTGAAGGGGTTGTGGTCGCTTACGTTTCGCAGGTAGCTGAGCTAATTGAGGATCAGATCAACTAAAGTATCTAATCTCCACATTATTTACAAATACACATCTATTTCCACTTTTCGCACTGTCTACTAATACTACTATCTCAGGCGCGATTTATCCAAATCTGTCATCAATTTTATCGCAATTATATCAGTTATGAGTTACCAATGTATATAGTTACGCTCGAGAATATATAAGCATAATATGTATATTTATTAATACATAGCCTAACCTAACTATATTCATCTGACTCAACACGAGAGTTGTACTACTCATAGTTGTTAGGTTAAACACAGAGTGCTGATGAATTACTATAATAATACAGGTAATATACAAGGAACTTGAATGTAATAAATACTCTCAGATACTCTCTCTGTATATATAAGTATAAATGTCGCTTACGACTAAGACTCGCCGGTGATAATAATATGCCCATATTAAAGATAATTAGCATAGTCTGTATCTCTTAATATTTATTAAGGATATGTGAGCGCGATCGAAATAGAGTTTTCTTTGTTGTTTGAATTATATGAATAAATAGTAGATATTCTCATGTACAATATGTTTCTTACTCTCGCAGACTATATAATGATGATATATATTACTTTTACCAAGAATAACGCGTAAATCAGGTCGACTCGATATCTCTGAGGGTAATTATTCTTGTGATTACGTATGAAGCCATGATATTTGAAACATTAGCAATATATACTCATACGTATGCATGTGTTAAACTACGTTATCGCATAAACATGAAGTAAGTAAGATCAGTCATATCATAACAAAAGTGCTAAAATCTAATTTCATACGCATCAGATATTGAAAATATTAAATAAGTATGATATTAGTATACGGCATATACGGTAATGAACTTATGGATTAATAAACGCATAGTTCAAATTGGTTACTGAGGATATAGAACAATTACTATCAAGACTAATCCAATATCATTGTTATCGCTGGATAACGGTAACAATAACAGTATCACAAACTACATAGCTTAGCCTCTCTCTTCCTACTTCTCTCTATATCGTACTTCCTCCGCAGATAACATGCATTATATAACAACCAATATGTACGACGAATTGTCACAATAATAATAACTCCACTCTAATTCAATAATAAATGATAATAATCCAAATCATCTTTAGAACTATGAATTGATAGCTAAATAATACCATCAAATGTAACTACTTTGACATCTAATTACAATATATAAAATATTAATTCTTAATTGAATACATATCGTATAATAACACTCAAATGCAAAGGTGCGAAATAATAGAAAGGCGCGAGTAAGAAGACAGAACGGAGTTATAACCATCAGAATCAGATTATCGATCACTCACTATCACTTTTAAGATGACTAATTAATATATTATTCATACTGGGTAGAAAGAGCGACTGAACACATAAATAGATTCTTAATATATATATAGTTTAGGATGGTATATCAGTGTAGCAAATAAATGAATGCTAGGTATGTAGAGTAAAAAGGAGGATATTCTCGAATCGTCACGAAGCGTGAGGTTACTCACGCACAGATAGTTATATAGAACGTGTATAATGTATACTTAGGTTTCTAATCGTTCAGCTTTTTAGCTGGATAGTTTATGGTAAATTTATCGCCAAGTTGTAAAAACAAGGAATAAGATAAGGACTCCGTCTCTGTAAATATAATAGCAAGAGATGGTACATGAGGAGTGGTAGCTGTGAATAGTTCTAAATTACTATTATTGTCAAAAGAACTAGGTTGGAATAAGGAGCTCTGTACGGTGATGCGGGGCTGGTTGTAAGATATAGAACTAAAATATTCATGCTCCTATCATCTTCAGATAAATAATGAGAAGGTTTCTAAAAGAGTAGTCCTTAGAAACCGCATTATTACTACTATAGTTTTCCACGATATTGTAATATGACATAGTTCTCGCGAGTATGATTGATATCATATAGTCGTTAGAGGCTGCTCAGCTCATCATACTCTGGTATGTGAAACCATAGTGCGCGATATTATAAATACTCACATTGATAACATTTAATTTCTATGGTTGTGATAAAAATAAAATCTATAGATTGTATATATATATATAACGTTTATATATAATATAATATATATATAAGAACATATAATGATAGAAAATAAATATGATAAAATCTATATAAAAGAACTACTTATATAATAATAGTTTTTATAACTAAATGGATCTTAAAATAATAATAAAATTTATTTGACAATTTTCGACTCGAAAATTTTTGGTCACGTGATCAATTATCAAATCGATTTTTTTATATTTCTAAATAAAAATTTATTTATAGATTTATATAATAATATAATTATATTTAACCTCACAATATATATATATAAATGATAACGATTGTTCTTTTAATAAATATATAAAAAGGGTGGAGGAGCGTATTACTAATAACATATTTTATATGACCAAGAATTCTTCAGTACGACTACTTGCAAATCAATTTTATTTCATTGTAATAGAATAATTAGAAATTAATTTAATTTTTGATTTTATTTTTTTTTTAATTATATATTTTCAATACTTATTTATCAATTTTTATCACTACGTTCCTTTACAATCATATTATATTTATATATAGTTTTATTAAATATAATAAAAAATTGAATTCTCATATTTCATTGCGAAGCAGTAATTTATAACTATAACCTATACTATCTATATATGAAATTTTCTGAGATTATATGGTACACTAGAAGTCATTATTCTACGCTCACTCGTATGATATATATATCTTGTATTGGTGAAGAAGGCAGAGTAGTGTATTGGTTACTCGCTGTTTTGAGAATTCTTGCGGTTTTTATTTAACTCCTATAGTTTCATCGTTTTTGGATTTGTAATTAGATTAGATATATTAATTGGTATCAGATTATTTTGTTAACTGTCGAAATTCATGTTAGTTGATGTGGTGGATGAGATATTGAATAAGGATTGATTATAGGAAACGCGCATTCTCGCTGTTATTTAGAAATATACCTATAGACACACGCATATTATGTTGTGTCTATGTGTTACATAAGGATAAGTATTTTTCCTTATAGACGCTGTGAGCATACTTTATATATAGAGTGTTGACTTATTATAGTATGTTGTACTATGATGTAACAAATCGGAAGACATAGAAGTGAAGCAGGTTGTTAGCAAGTAGTAAGAGAAGTATGTGGAAGTCCATACGTTGTAGGCTTAAAAGTGGGAGATAATATGTTGTAACGCACATATATTGTAATATATATAGCACGTTTCCACCGAATAATAAGAGGAGAAAGAGGAGAGTGATAGAAACGCGTGTGAATGAGAGTTATAACAACAGCAATAGATCATAATTAAATTGGTAGATTATAAGAATAGTATATGATGATAGAGCTGTAGTAACACGCGCGAGAGATATTGAGATTTATATGAGTGATTGACGAGATTATTTAAGTAATCTCTATGGGGTAGATACACGAGAAGGAACGATAAGATAACGATAGGGACGCACGATATGAATATTAATGTCGCACTGTTGAGTAGTGATATCTATCACAGGAGCACAGTAAAAGATGATAGCATCTTCTAGGTAGTAAGCACGAAGTGCTGTCGAGGACGCACTGAAATGAGAATGAGTGAGTGTATATTTCTCTTATAGAACATGATATATTGACTAGGCATCGCGCTGACTGATACAGATTGAACTTCGAGATTACAATATTAAACACTTATCAAAAGTATAAATATATAATTGAGAAGGAGATGTAGGTATTGCGTGATGTTACTCGAAAAATCTGCCATATCATGTGCGAAGTAGATGAGAATAAGGGGGGTACTGATTGAGTCTGTGGGTTTTAATGGTGGGCATGTGATCATGGATTTATGTCGCTAGCATATATGCGGTGTTAAGTAGGTACATATAGTAGGCGCTACAAGAGTAAAATTTAGAGTCGAGAAGACTATTGTATTTAAGACAGGGTAATGTAAGGTTATTATCATAATAGTTATACTCGCGGCTGAGAATTTATAAATAAGATTCGAGATTAACTCTGCGAGCCTACGCTTGGTGACTAAGGACTGGTTATTGTGTGCAGAGTAAGTTAGCTGCATCCCAAAATGGCGACGCGCGCGATCTATTCGTGAGAAGTGGAGGAGTAGGTATCTAGCACGTACACGGCATGTGAGAGACGAGTACTAAGGTCTTCGTCAAAACAACTCTCTTTATCTTTACTGCATTGAAGGTATGAAAGCTGTAGAATAATCTTTTCGAGGAATAAAAACTGTAGGTAATGTACTCGCGGGATATAAGTTTATAGGTGGTAAGAGGAGCTCGTACTGTGATGATGGAGAGATTAGTAAATATGCACGCTAGTGAGTCTTTCTCTGGTACTGCCGATAAGGATATAACGTTTTAGAGTACTATGAAAAAGACATGACCTTGAGGGAGTATGCAGCGATAAGTGTCGTTTATAGAGTGAGGTGTAAGCACGGTGCAGTGTATCAATATATTTAACGTGTTAACAATCAAACTAGAATATCTATGCAGAGAAGAGAAATATAGAATATGCTTTAATATTTATTGATATAGCAACAAGGCGTATGATATAAGAGATTTTGATTTGAGATACTGAAGTGAAATGGTTGTTGTAAGAGATTAGTTATATGGTGTTATAGGTGGTAGGATTACTTCGAAATGGTGTATCAATTGAGTGAATGATACGACTTTAGTTGCGACTTTCACAACGGTGTTGCTGTGTCGATATGTGATACAATTTTCTTTGGCGCTGTCTAGAAAGTGTAATGTATTAATATTATTGTAAATAACGTCTGGAGTGAGTGCTAGGAAATGCGTGTATTTATCACAATCTCTTTCTCTCACACGAGATATATTATACATATGTACTCGAGCTATATGGCTTCTACTGGATCAATGTTTGTGATAACGAGAATCAAGTCATACTTAGACAATGTGAGGAAGGCCAGGAGAGGCTATGGTTAGATTTGGTGTACTTGTCGATGATGGGGTAGAAGAGGAAGAGGAGATGTGTCAAGGGCTCAGGCCCGGTCAATACTTGACCCTTTCGATCGATTTGAATAGGAGGGTAATGAATTGATCTTTGTTTATTGTTTAAGTAGATAGAATCTAGATTAGAGGTGGTTTTGGGTGAGATGGAATTGTGTAGAAAAGAGAATTTGGCAGGTCTGACACGTTGTCGCTCTCATAAGGAGGAGAGTGCATCGTGATAATTAAAGGTCGGAGAATGATATAATAGAAAATTTGAAGTGGGAAGGAGAGTTCCTAAACGATGATAGAAAATTTAATGGCTTATTATGGTGAGTTTTTCTAACTTTGGAAAAAAAAATGATACACATAGATGTTTGGTGTGAATAATATAAAGAGAATTATATTGTTTTTGTATTTTAAGACAAGAGAAATCTGGTGTATGTATGCATGATGTGCTTGGTGGGGAGAAAAAAGGGTCTTGCCCTTAGAATTTTGACGAGTAGTAGGTGGCTGGTTGCATATTTAAATAGATCTACGATTGTGTTAGCATTTTAATACAGGGATTCTTGATCATTACTATATAGCATAGTTGCGCTATGAGATGTCATTTACATATTTAAGTATAGGTATTGAGAAATTGAGATATATTTCATAAGATATAACTCGCGTTTACAAAGTGTAGAAGATCTCTCATGTGTCATAAACACGATTAATATTGTGGTATAGTCGGATTTACTATTATTACATGCTAATTATTGTTGTGAATAGGAGAGTATTGTTGACTCAATTATTAGTGGCATGTTAGGTTGATGAGAGCATTATATATAGTGAATAAAATTGTAATTGAATACGTTGAGTATTTAGTGTATGTTATAGAGATAGATAGATGATATAGAGATATAAATGTAAAGTACGGTTGAGTAATGTAGATTTATAGTGATATCATATGATTATAGAATAGGATAGATGAATGATCTAGTTGTTATAAAGCTGTTTGGGAAATCGATCGTGACTGAGGAGACTAGATGAATAGTGGATTTAATTACGTAAAAGAATGCCTGGAGGAGAGAAATGATGATAGAGTTTAGCCTCACGAGGCGACGAATATAAGGTATATTATACATATGAGGAATGATTGGAGGGGTAATTAGTGGATATAGAGTTATAGGGTTGTTGGCACACACTATATAGGGCCAAGGGATAGAACTATACATCAATTGATCAGAGATGCCTAATTAATGTAAGTATGAACTATACCGTCGTCAGTAGTTATTACGTGAAGCTTCTAGTAGTGGGATTTTTCTGACTGTGACTAAGATATTCTCACTAAATGGTGTATAATACAGGTCGGGCGCGTATAAGGCCTGAGTTCATTTATCCTTTTCGAATTATCTCTTGTGATGTATCCTATTCTTTCTCTACTTAACTTATTTTACTGTTTTCCTAGGTGCATCGAGACATATTATTAGTATAGATCTGTGTTTGAGCTGAAGGTGTGGTTGATTGGAAATTAATGTTATTTTTGAACACGTTTACAGAAAGTGGTTAAAATGGATGTAGTATGTGTAAGGTTACAGGCCTAACTCTCATTATATAAGGGGTTTAACAGGTTACCTACCAGGGGTCCTCAAAAATTTATTGGATTTATTACTTATTTATTTATATGATATTAAATTAATTTTGTGAATTTCAAGGGCGTAGCCCAATTATAAAGGATACTTTACTCTTACGAGCTTT
>JABUQX010108994.1:32500-67008 GCA_015478945.1 Trachelipus rathkii
TGAATTTAATCTTTTCATAAAACCTCCAAATTTTAATATTTCTACAGGGTCTTTAGAAATCGAAAAAATTATCAATAAAACCATATTATTGAAAAACCTTCAAATGATTTCACTTACGTCCGCCAGGTACAACGTACAATAATATATTGAAAAATAATTTTAGTAATTTTAATTTTATTTTTAATAAACTATAACTTACGTAGATTATATCTTTCAGATGGGGTATAAATCGTTTCAAGACGAGAACGCAATCGTCATTAAAAGGTGTTCTGGCTGGATTATAATTGTGAACCTTGTGGATGCAAAATTCGCTCAAATAATTAGCAAAATTGAGGTAGACTGTTGTTGTTTCGCTTTTGCCGATTTTCACTTGCAGGACGTAGTCCTTGTAATAAAATAAAAATAATTAAAATATAAATCTAAATGAAAGAAGGAATACGAGGGTACGTTGTTACATGTGTTAATGTATAGTAGTGAAACTATGGTCTGGAATAAGAGGTATAGATCTAAAGAACAATGCGTTTAGATGGGCAATTTTAGGGGCGTGTTAGGTATAAAAAGAATTGATAAAATAGGGAATGAACGCATTAGGGAGTTGTGTGGTGTGAAGAAAGGAGTAAATGAGAGAATAAATGAAAGTACATTGAGATTGTTTGGTCATGGGGAAAGGATGGATGATAGTCGGTCAGTTGGTTAAGCGGATATATAGTGGTGAGTGTGCTGGGAATCAACTGGTCAGGAGACCGAAAGAAAATTGGATTGAGTCAGTGAAAGAATGCTTGAAGAAGAGAAAAGTGAGTTTGGCAGAAGCTAGAAGAAAGGTGCATAATACGAGTGAATGGCGGGGTCTTGTGAGGGGGTATAGTTGTGGCCCACCTGGGCTAGGGGATGAACCCTACATTAACGAGATGCCACAGTACCCGTCCGACGTGGTCTTGTGAAGCCCTAGGGTGGATTTTTCTGACTGCGACGAGTTCTCATTTAAGGGCATCAAAGGAGCCGTAGGGTTTGGCTTTAGTTTCGACTTGCGTCATATTATTCTATTACTTTTCTGCTTCCGGTGCATGTGACACACCTTACTCCAGTTATGGGGAGAGAAGGTGGGTGATGATGATGATCTATATGAATAGGATTAAATTGTGCATTATATAATTATTTAATTTGAAAAAAAAAATGATTTCCTTTGGTGGTTAAAGATTTAATCCAAAGTCTTCTTCTTGAGATTAAACTTCTGAGAATTAAAGATCAAAACTTTCAATCAGTCTCAAAATCAAAGTACGGTGACAGTTGATAAGTGTAGTGTTGTCTTAGTCGGAACCGGAGCCGGAGACGGAACCGGAAAGCCACAAAGTTTCCGAAATATTTTTTTAGTGGAACCTGATACAGAGTCGAATTTTTTTTTGTGTAGATGGAGTGGGAGCAAAAATTTTCTTTATTATAAAATAAAGGGTTTGGAGCCTGAGCCGGAGCCGGAGCCGCAGCCGCAGCCGCAGCCGCATATTTTAAAGTGTTTGTGCCTTGTATTTTAAAATAATGAAGTCATATCCGTAGTTTAAGCCGGATTCTTTAAAATGATGAAGCAGGAGCCTTAGTTGAAACAGTCAAAAAATTTGCATTTGCCAATATTTGTTTTGACATTTTTTATTGTACAAACGAGAAATTAATGAAGACTAAATTGGTTTGAAACATTATGCTTAATTTTGTAATTAAAATTTATTATTGTTAATTATTTGCATGTATTTTAACCATCTGGACAGAACCGCAAAAATATCCTAAAATAAATTAAAAAAATATATATAAAAAAAATATGGCTCTGTGAAACCCTAAACTAAATTCCGCAGTTAAGAAGAAAAATACAACTTATAGAAAATAAAAGATTGTGTTAAGAAGTAAAGAAAGAAATAGATAGAATTCCACAATACAGAAGTTACTGGAAATGAGTTATTAATGAACTTTATAATAATAATAATAATAATAATAATAATAATAATAATAATAATAATAATAATAATAATAATAATAATAATAATAATAATAATAATAATAATAATAATAATAATAATAATAATAATAATAATACAATAATAATAATAATAATAATAATAATAATAATAATAATAATAATAATAATAATAATAATAATAATAATAATAATAAAAGAAATAATAATAATAATAATAATAATAATAATAATAATAATAATAATTAATAATAATAATAATAATAATAATAATAATAATAATAATAATAATAATAATAATAATAATATTAATAATAATAATAATAAAATGAAAAGATCTATTAATTTTTAAAAACTAACTAAAACTTATATAGATACAAATATTTCCAAAACTCAGAAGCTTTACTTACCATTAATCTGGTGATATTTAAAGTTCCGTCAAAAGTCGCCAAATTCATGAAAACGTTCCTGACTTCAAATGGTTGAAGTTTATCTTCAGTTATATAATCCATTACGCTTCCGTCGCAGTTATGAGTACCACTGAATAGTCTGTGTCACATCGTAATCGGTTCATTTATATAAAGAGTATAGATATATATATATATATAGAGTATAGTATATTTATAGTCTTTATATATAAAATATATAAAGTACATGTATAAATATATATATTTTATATATATATATATATATATATATATATATATATATATATATATATATATATATATATATATATATATATATATATATATATATATTATATATATATATATATATATATATATAGTATGTTATGTTATATGTATATATATATATATATATATATATATATATATTATATTACATATGTTATATATATATATATATATATTTTATATATATATATATATATATATATTATATATATATTAAGTTATTATATTATTATTATTATATGTTATTGTTATATATATATATTATTATATATATATATATATATATACGCATATGTTCATTATTATATTATTTATTATTATTACATTATATATATTATATTATTATATACATATATTATTATTACATTATTATTATATATATATACATATTATTATTATATATAATGGTATATATATTATATATATTATTTATATTATATATATTTTATTGCTATTATTATTATTATTATTATTATTATTATTATATTATATTATTATATATTATATATATATATATTATTATTATTATATATATGAAGTTAATATATATTATATATATATTATAAATTATATATATTATATATTATTTATATATAATATTATTATTATTATTTATTATTATATATATTATATACATATTATATATATATATATATATAGCAGTATATATATATATATATATATATATATATATAGAAAGAAAGAGAGATAGAGGAGTGAGTATATATATATATATATATATATATTTAGATATATATATATATATATATATATATATATATATATATATATATATATATATATATATATATATATATATACAAACCCTAACCTTTGGAAAGTTAAAAGTGAAGCAAAATATATCAATGCATCCATTAAACTAAAGCTAAATTGAAACAAAATATACTAATGCATCCATTAAACAAATATGTGAGTTTAGAAGAAAGTTTAGCTTTTTAAACAACTAGTTACCAAAATTTCATATCCTTCTCTTCTTATGCTGCGTTTTACCTTCTCTTAGCAAGAACCAGCAGAAGTCACCTATCATGTTAGGATTTACTCTTCCTTGATATCGGTGTTCCAATGTCATGATGTCTTGATGGAATCTTTCTCCCTGTTTGTCATTAATAGCGAACAGGTTATAGAGAAAGAAATTCAAATGGGAATGCGGGGAAGTTAATTTTTAGAGGCATCCGACATCCAAGCTTCTGATAGCTGTTCAATAGTTTTCTAACCAACTCTTCGTAATTTTCACCTTTGGTGTTACCTAGATGTCCCGAAACCACTTTTTTAAATGCCCTCCAAGCAGATAGTTCCAGAGCAATTAACTTTTTCTCAAAAGTGTCATCTTTCAAGAGTTTTCTAATCTTTGGGCCAATGAATACTCCTTCTTTCAGTTTTGCCTCACTTAAAGCAGGGATCTGAGTCCTGAGATATGTACAGCCAACTCTATTTTTATCCATTCCCTTCACAAAGTTTTTAATTAAGAAAATTTTATATGTAAATGGGAAGCAATATTTTCCTTGAGTCAACTAAAGGTTGATACTTAACATTTTCAAATCCTGGAACGTAGTTACTTTTTTCCCCCACTATCTCTGTATATAGTGCTTGTAAGGCAGAAATAGCAGTCTTCTAAGTGGCTAGTATTTTCGCGACAAACCATAGGTAAGTAAATGACATACTTCGTGATTCTTCTTCATTCATCCACTTAGTCGAATTGGTGAAGCAAGTTGTACCAGATATATGTTCTGGTCTCCAATGTGACATCTAAAATAATAGTAATATGTTTTCTTAACTGTGGTTGCTAATGACCGCCGACCATTTTTACAGTGAACTCACCACAAATATGACAAAACCAGTCTGCTTGATTTAGATATTTACGAAGGTCTCTATTCGAATCGGAATTTCACAGTTCACATTTATAATGTTTAATAAAGGAACCACATACAAATCACCTTCTGTCTTCAACTAAGCATAATCCAATACGAAATGACTCAAGAGCATCAAATGTTTCCTCCTTTAACAAGGCAATATTGATCATATACATATACATATACATATACATATACATATACATATACATATACATATACATATACATATACATATACATATACATATATATATCTATATTATTACATATACATATATTATTATTATCTATATCTATATATATATATTATATATATTATTATTATATTATTATATATATATATATATATACATATATATACATATATATATATATATATATATATATATATATATATATATATATATATATATATATATATATATATATATATATATATATATATACATATATATATATATATATATATATATATATATATATATATATATATATATATATATAAAAATATTATAAAGAAGAAGAATATATATACATATATATATATATATATATATATATATATATATATATATATATATATATATATATATATATATATCACGTGTGTGAATACGTATATTTACGATTTTTTAAATTTAATTATCAATTTTCTCAAAAATGGTGCGTGAGAGAGAGCTCATTTCTAAGATCAAGTTCGTTTTTATCTTACCGAAATTGACTAGAAACAATCGTTTTCATTAATGTGGCAAAATCATTGTTAAGTATTGAAAATAATTATGATAGTGATAATGTTAATTTGCTAGCATGGGCGCCGCGCAGGCCATTGCCCCTGGAATTTCAAAGCTTTTTGCTCCGCTGAAAGAAAATTTCAAAGCTTTTTGCTTCCTTGAAAAAAATATAATATATATATATATATATATATATATATATATATATATAAAAAATATATATAGTATATATAGTATATATATATATATATATATATATATATATATATATATATATATATATATATATATATATATATATATATATATATATATATATATATATATATATATATATATATATATATATATATATATATATATATATTAAGCAACTTTCCCACGAAAAAGCAACTTTGCAAATTTGCACCATAGAATACAGCCCTACCTCTCTAGCCTCCCCTACTTTGCCCTCCCCTATTCTTGGCTGTAACTTCAGGGGAGGGTCCAATATTGGGGATTTTGGGACCCCATTTTAGCCCCTACCTAAAAATGGACATTAAAATTTTTAATTTGCAGACAATTTTGATGGGGAAAAGAGCAAACCGCAGCTTTTTTGACCTCTAAAACGTCATTTTCGGGTGTTTTTCTGTGTCTGTAGTCATTGTTTCGGCGTTTTCATTTTTTCATAACCTAATTTTTTGACAATTTTTCGTTTCAACTTCTACAATTTTTTTCGAAATGACTTCAAACTTGAATTATACATAGATTGGTTTATTAAGCACAAAATGCACGAAGTAGTTTTTTGATTTTTGGAAAATTATGCTCAGCATTTAAAAAAAAGAAATAGGTATTGAAATTCGATATTAGGTTCTGAAAAAATGAAAACTCCGAAACAATGACTACAGACACAGAAAAATACCCCAAAAATTACGTTTTAATTACGTTTTACGTTTTTCCCCATAAAAATTGTATGAAAATTAAGAATTGTATGTCCATATGTAGGTGGGGGCTAAAATGGGGTACCAAAATTCCCAATATTGGATCCTTAAAAATTAAAAGATGAATATCATTGTTAGGGCTGCCAGTTGTCACCGAGTTATGTTTCAAGATAGGGTCCAATATTGGGCTCAGGCTGAGCCCAATTTTCACCCCCCTAAAAATGGACATAAAACTCGGAATTTTCAGCCGATTTTGACTCTATAAACACCAAACTGAAGCTATTTTTTTTGCCCTCTAAAACGTCGTTTTAGAGTGCTTTTCCGTGTCTATAGTCAATCTTTCAAAATTTAAAATTTTTCAAAAGCCATGTTTTTGACATTTTTTGAATCAACCCCAGAATTTTTCTCGAAATAACTTCAAACTTGAAATATGCATAGATGGGTCCATTACCTACAAAAGTCATGAAGTATGTTTTTGATTTTTTGAGTTTTGTGCTCAGCGCTGTCCAATTTCAAAACCCACTTTTTTTGGATTTTAAAATGAAAAATTGCGATATTTTTTTCTGTTCAGGCGAAGTGGATGAAATTTTCAGGGGATATGCAGTCGTGAGAGAGGCACATTTTTTACTTAGATAATTTCTTTGTATATGCATTAGTTTTGAATTTGTTCTTGGAACAAATTTTCAAAAAAAAATGTTTTGGAAATTTTTTAAAAATGTCCTTTTGAGTAAACAAAAAAAAAATATCGAAGTAAAAAAGATTTATCTGGGCCGACTCTACAAGCCCTGAAAATTTGATGTTGATCGGACAAGTAGAAAAAATATCTCAATATTTCACTTTTTCAAGCGTTTGAATTTTTAGAAAAGTTAAAAATTGATATATATATATATATATATATATATATATATATATATATATATATATATATATATATATATATATATATATATATATTTAGTATATATATATATATATATATAAAAAAAATATATATATATATATATATATATATATATATATATATATATATATATATATATATATATATATATATATATATATATATATATATATATATATATATATATATATATATTTAGAAGATTGCTAGGAAATTTAAAAGGAAAAAAATTATTTTAATTTATCACAATGAATAAATTTGTAATTAAGAGGCCTCGCCTTAGTGATAATTATTATTACTCTTTGACTGAACAAACCACGGACTCATTGAATGATGGTACTGGTTCATATTTTAGTGTTAATGCAAATGACAGTGCTAATGCCGTCCCGAGTATTGTCGGCACCTGCATTAATCCTATGAATGAAGCTTCTGCATCTGGCGTAGAACCAACTGTTGAAATTCGTTGTTTGGATATTGGAAATTACATTACTCAAAATAGTATTACTAACAATCTAAAATTTGATTTATTAACAAATCCATACAAACCACTAAGCACTTACTTTAAGCAAGATATTACATGGGGCAAAATGGCTTTCCTTTACGATTGGCTAAACCAATACAATTTGTGATTAATATATATTGGAAAAAATTGAAAGGACTCTTCTGTAAATTATGCGTGTTATTTAGGACTTGCATCAAAAGAGGGTTTTTGGGTTTATTTATTGTCAAACCATTCTTAAAATATAAAGACTTCCACTCACATGCAAGAAACCATGTTAATTCTCAGTGGCATAGAGATGCTGCCGAGCAGCGAAAATTTTTGAACAAATAATTTTATGTAAACATGTTAATGTTTTTGAACAATTAAATAATGCTGAACATTTAATTATCAAAATAAATAGACAAAAAATGTTGACAATAATTTCAACTTTGATCTTCTGTGGAACCCATGATCTAGCCGTTCGAGACAGTACTGCAGATTATTAAAATTCAGAGTTGAAGCTAGTGATGCTGTGCTTACTGAGCATTTACAATCAAGTGGAGGCAATCAAAAATACACATTACATTTGGTCCAGAATGAGCTCATATTCATATGCGGGAACCTAATTTGTAAAAATGTGGATGAAGTAAATACTTTTCCCTTTTAGCGGATGAAACGGCAGACATTTCTGGGGTGGAGCAGCTGTCAATTGGCGTTCTTTTCTTTGATAAGGAGTTGAAAGTTAGAGAAGAATTTTTAGGTTTTACTTCGTTGAAGAAATTAAAAGCTGATATTATAGCAGAAGCCATTTTATTGACTACCAGAGAAGCTTACAATTTAAATATGAATAAAGTCGTTGGACTTGGATTTGATGGATGCTCAACCATGGTTGGAAAAGAAAATGAAGTACAGAAAATAATAAGAAATCAATATCCCAAGGCAAAATTTTTTCACTGTTCTTCTCATCGCTTAAATTTAGTTGTTAATGACTTCAATCTTGTTCCCGAATTTCGAAATACTGTGGGCAGAGTGAAAGAAGTTATTGGATATTTTCGTGAAAGCCCATTGCGTAGGAAACTGATAATGAATATACCAATGCTATGCGAAACAAGATGGTCCTCAAAATACAAGTCCATCAGAATATTTTTTGAAAATTTCATTCACATTAAATTAGTTTTGGAAACTTTGTCATCAGATTCAGAAGTAACTCAGGCCACACGAACAGCAGCATTTCAACTTTCGTCAGTAACAGGAACTCCTAAATTCCTTATTTGATTAGTCGTCATGGCCAAGTATTCCTCTTACTTTGAACCTGTCACGAACATTCTTCAAACTAAAACTATCAATCTGGAAGAGGTTCACAGTCACGTTGAAAAGCTATTAGAAATAGTAAAAAATAATAGAAACATGTCGTGTCTGTTTTCAAGGAACTTTTTACCAGTGTTAAGGAGCTTGCAGAATTTTTTTTATAGAATTCTCAATGCCACGGTTAGTGTCCAAACAAATGCAATGACCTAACTTTTCATGCAGTTCTGTGGAGGATTATTTCAGGGTTTCTCTATTTATACCATACCTAGATTTACTGATTTCATCTCTGCATATCAGATTTTCGGACGACAACAGAATACCAACATTTCTCTGTATTTTACATCCCGCTAGAATTAAAAATTTAACCATAACTGAAAATATCAAAAATTGAATCACTTCAAACTATATACAATATTGAGAACTTGAAAGGAAAAGCAGAATCATGGTTCAACTTGTGGAAGAAATCAGATGGGGACCAAGGGTTAGATGTAAACGAAAATGTGTGCTATAGTGAACTGATCCTAAAACATTGCGCTTTTTTCCCTGCTGTTTTACAAGCAATTAAAATTCTTCTAACGCTTCCACCAACGACTTGCACAATTGAAAGATCATTCAGCACTTTAAGAAGAGTTAAAACTTGGCTAAGGTCAACCATTTCTGAAGATCGATTAAATGAATTATGTTTGCTCAGTGTTCACAGAGAAAATTTTTGGAAAAAAAACCCCAACTAATTGATGATGTTATAACAGAATTTGGAAAGGAAAGAAAGAAAAAGAATTAAATTTTCTATTTTCAAATAAACAATTTAAACTGAAATAAAAAAAAAACAATAAATTAGTTCTTTAAGTGCTTGCCTCAATCAAATCCAAATATTTTTCGCAACTACTTTTTATGGTTTGATTTTACCTGTGATTAAAGTAACTAAGAAAGGTCATATATGACCTACACAGTCTTTCCAAATTTAATTTCCGACTGACATAGTGAATTAAGTATTCAATATTAGACATTTATTATAAAATAAAAATTGTATTCAAATAGTAAATACAGTGCCGCCTGTAAGTAAACGTCGAAGACGGTTCGAAGAAGAAAGAAAAACGACAAAATAACCTTGTAAGTACTCATTACTTAAATATATATATATATATATATATATATATATATATATATAATATATATATATATATATATATATATATATATATATATATATATATATATATATATATATATATATATATATTATGCTTCCTTGTGAAATTCGAATTAAAAAAAATCTGGCCCCCCCTTAAATTTCATAACAGCTGATACATGCACTATATATATATATATATATAGTATATATATATATATATATATATATATATATATATATATATATATAGTATATATATATATATATATATATATAGCAGCAGTATATATATATATATATATCTCCTCCAAATCTGAAGATGTTAAAATCTCTGGTCATCTTACTCACTAAATTATATATATATATATATATATATATATAGTAGTATATATATATATATAGAGATATATAGCATATATATATAGTATATATATATATATATATATATATATATATATAGTATATATATATAGTATATATATATATATATATATAATATATATATATATATATATATATATATATATATATATATATATATATATATATATATATATATATATATAGTTAGGGAGATAGAGATAATTCAATCTCTATAATAGAATTAATAAACAATATAAATGACCTCTATAATAGCAAACAATATTAATAAACAAAATAAAATTACGCACTGTAATTTATAGACTGTGTTCAAAAATTTAACGAAAATTATTTGGGATGGCAATACTTTGTTTACGCTTTTTCTAACCGCCATCCATCTTACGCAAGCAAGCGGATTTTTGTGATTTTATTATGGAATTATTTCATTAAATAAACATTATAATAATCTCTTTATTGAAAACATTTTATACTGTTTTATGCGGTGAGTGCAGTGACCCAAAAATATTTAATATATTATGTATAAATTAAAATAATTAAGTAGGCCGATGTAGGCCCTATTAGGAGGCCCCAGGTGTAAAGTGACTTATAGCAATTTCATTATATTTTTTACCATCTGTTCTTAGTTAGTTTATTCATGGTAGAAAGCTTTGGGTTAGACATAAACCAAAGCCTAATTCCTCCTCAAGGGCTTCCTAGTAGGGAACCTACGGCAAATTTTCTAAATTTTACTATTGTATATACTTTTACAAATGCAAGTAGGCCGATGTAGGCCCTACTTGTTTATATTCAAATTTACTTTTATTTTATTTATTTGTCATTATCATTATTTATATATTGTTTTATCGTATTATTTATTGCTATATTTTTCTTTTACCCAGGATATCTGGGGTTCAAGCTTCAGGCTACCTGCTTGTAAAAACTACAATTATATACTCAACTGGCTTCTGTGTTTAACATCCTTACAAAAGAAGTTCTGCCTGACTAACAATTACTACAGCAGAGCTTCAATATATATATATATATATATATATATATATATATATATATATATATATATATATATATATATATATATATATATATATATATATATATATATATATATATATATATATATATATATATATATATAATTTAGTGAGTAAGATGACCAGAGATTTTAACATCTTCAGATTTGGAGGTGATGAAAGTGGGTTGTAGTAGTTTTCAATTCCAAGTAGAACCTTAATTAGTGGTAGAGGGGAAACAGCTGTTCTCTTGTCAATTTTATTCCGCCCTAGTTGCATCTATATTCAAGAGCAAATTCTAAAGAAGAAAAGGAAAATATAAAGATTTCCACTTAAAAAAAAAGATTTTATATTGCATTCTTGAAAAAAAAACCCGGATGTAAAAGGAAGGAAGAAACTTTATATTATATTTATTTTAAATTTGAACTACTCCCTTTTATTTTTTTAGATTCTGCAAGTGTAAAATCTTTCTACTGAATGATTTTTGTGTTAATTCTTTGCTAAAAATTAATCTTTTAAAATTAAATAATCATGGAAAAGTTTATTTTCTAGAAAACTAACAAAATTTTACGTACCCTCCTGTATTTTTTCTTGCAATCACTAATATTTTCCCTAAGGTATTTATTTACCATAGACATCTCCATCTAAATAATGCCGGACGAGTAATTCCTCTCAACCAAAATTTTCCGAAACGTTTCTGTAAAAAAAAAATCAATTAGGCAAAAATTAGTTTTATTTTTCAAAGTTTTTCTTTATACATTAAAGAAATTTTAAGCAGTTTTATTTCAAGAAATTAAAAACACTCAAGATCATTACCAATTTAAACAAAAAGTTTTTCAGGGCTAAGAGAAGGTTTCACTGGAGTTTCTAAAAGTATTGGGCAGCTCCTCCCAGTAACCGATCCCTCCATAAGTATTACTTCTCCTCAAAAGGCAACATCAAGATTCTTCACCATATACTGTATTAGAATTTGATTTGATTCTGTATCAGCAATTTCCGGACTTTCCAGTAACCTACTTGGGACTGACCGCAACCTTCTTCAATCGAATTCATTTTCGTTTTCTGATAAACTGTATATATATATATATATATACATGGGCGTAGGCAGGGGGGTGCAGGGGGGGGCACTTGCCCCCCCCCTAAATCTTGGCGAAATAAAAAATGAACCTTATATGTTTTCCAGACGACGTTTTTAAAGGTTTATTAGTAGAAAAACTGAAAGATATATCAATCGATAGATAATGAAGGACTAATTACTAACGTATTATAAACAAACATTTTTTTCCATAGTTTTAATGTTTTCGTTTTCACATTGGCTTGAAGTCAACTTGCTGTGTGTTTTTTATACAGCTAGCTTCTTTTGGCAGTATTCTCCTCTAGAACTCTCAGTATGTCGATAGCATTTGGCGGCCGCCAAATCTTATATATATATATATATATATATATATATATATATATATATACTTATATATATATATATATATATATATATATATATATAGAGAAAGTATATAAAAGGTTGTTATATATATATATATATCACCTCAAACCTTTGCCCCCTCCTAAATGAAATCCTGCCTACGCCCATATATAAATATGTATAGATAGTATATATATATAGCACATATATATATATATATATATATATATATATATATATATATATATATATATATATATATATATATATATATAAATATATTCAAAAGTTTTTGATAAATTGAAGCTTTAACTGAAATTTATGGTATCTACAAAATGGTTTTTTAACTCTTCTATTAGCAAGCACACCTCTTTTCATTAATTATTATAGTATATATATATATATATATATATATATATATATATATAGTATATATATATATGTTATATATATATATATATATATATATATATATATATATATATATATATATATATATATATATATATATATATATATAGTTATATATATATAGTTATATAATATATATATTTATACATATATATATATATATATATATATATATATATATATATATATATATATATATATATATATATATATATATATATATATATATATATATATATATATATATTTTTCTTTTTTTTTCTTCTTTTTTTATTTCCCTAAGATTGTATAAGGTGTGCAGTCATGTATCGGAAAAGAAAAACGGTAGAAGAATATGACATAAGTCGAAAAGAAAGCCCAGCCTTATCGCTTCCTTTATCATACCCTTAAGTGAGAACTCATCGCAGTCAGAAAATCCAATCTCTAGAGCTTCATGGGACCGCGAAGGACCCTCACTATGGCATATCGTCAATGTAAGGGTTCATCGCTTGGCCCAGATGGGCCACAACCATACCCCCTCACAAAACCCCGCCATTCACTCCTGTTATACACCTTTCTTCTCGCCTCTACCAAACTCACATTCTTCTCCTTCAAACATTCGTTTACTGACTCAATCCACTTTTTCTTCGGTCTCCCAGCCGGTCGGTTCCCAAACACCTCGCCAACATCCGCTTAACCAACCGACTATCATTCATCCTTTCCATGACCAAACCATTCAACATACTCTTTAAATTCATTTATTCTCTCACTACCCCTTTCTTCACACTCACACTACACAACTCTCTAGTACGTTCATTCCTCATTTTATCAATTTTTCACACCTAAGCACACTCATAAGATTGTCCATCTGAACACATTGAACTTTAGACCTATACTTCTTATTCCAGACCATAGTCTCACTACTATACAATAACACAGGTAACAACATACCCTCATGTAAGACTCTAGCACACTCAAGACTTAGTCCCTTTACATTCACCAACGATTTAATTGCACCAGCCACCTTCCTGCCATTCACAACTTTCCTGCTACATTCTGCATCATCCGTTCCCTTCTCATCCAACATATATCCTAAATATTTAAACTCAGACACTTGTTCCACCTGCTCACCACATCGAACATAAGACTGTCCTCACTCAAAACCATAACCTTACTCTTATCCACGTTTACTTTCAAGCCCCTCCTTTTACACACCCTGCCAAATCTCTCTACCAATTATATATATATATATATATATATATATATATATATATATATATATATATATATATATATATATATATATATATATATATATATATATATATATATATATATATATATATATATATATATGATGCACCTTTACATGCACCAAAAATAAATTATTTAAATTCCAGAAAGCAAATTTTGTATTTTCTATTATAACCCAAGACAATAAAATAAATAATAATAATAGATTGGTGATAAGGCTATTTAACTCCAAGTCTCTAAAATAAATGGTATACTAGTGATAGAAAAGCACATACCTTAATTCCCGAAGGTGAATTCTACTTGTGTTAGTACGACATGGGGGGGGGGGGTGTTACAGACAATGTAGTGTTTGGATGTAAAATGAAAAGTATTTTTTCTTTGCTTCAAAAATCCCATCTTCGGAAAAATGGACAATAAATCCTTAAAATAAAAAAAATATAAAAATAAAATAAAAACAGCTCTCAAATGAAATGCAAAAACAATTCCCCGTCAAAAACAGACATATTAACCATTGAAGAAAAATAGTGGCATATCAAACTCAATTTCTGTTTTATAATAACACAACAAAGCATTCTTAAGTGTTTCATTTCTTTTTTACCAAGTACTTGCTGAGATAGTCAAAGATAACACACTTCCTCTTTTCTTTTAATTTATTGCCTATTTTCTCCTACTGTATATTGTTTTATTGTTTCGTATTATTATGATAGTTCCCCTATCTCATCTTTTACATCCCTCCAACTTTGGCACTTCACCGAGTCACAATAGGTAGTTTCTTTATCTTATCTTTTATTTTGTTTCAATTTTGGCACTTCACTGTGTCACAATAGGTAATTTCATATATCTTCTCAACAAATAACAAAAATATTTCTATTGATATTACGTTTCTTTTTTTGATAGATTCACTTTCAGTTAATATAATGATTAACGAAATAAATAACTATAAAGAATGTTTAAGACTTAGTTTAATAATTAAACTATCAAAGAAATATTTAAATTTAATATATATATATATAAAAATAATAAAAAGAAATATATATATATATAACAATTATATATATATATATATATATATATATATATATATATATATATATATATATATATATAGTATATACAAAGTTATATATATATATATATATATATATATATATATATATATATATAAATATAGTATATATATATATATATATATATATATATATATATATATATATATATATTATATATATATATATATATATATATATATATATATATATATATATATATATATATATATATATATATATATATATATATATTAGTATAAATTTTAATTATATTTATATAATATGTAGCTATATACCTTAAGTAACATTCTGTCCATGATTGTTATAATAAAAAAAAAAAAAATAATAAGAATTATAATCAATCAAAAAAACAAAACAAAAAACTTACTTCTTTCACAAAATTTCTAGACTAGCTTTTTAATTCTTCATCAGAGTACCCAAAATTTCAATAGTTTCATTATATTCACGAAGAAAGCTCTCATCATCATACGAGTAACTAAATTCATTTACTGCCACATGTGCACATTGCTACCAATTATATATATATATATATATATATATATATATATATATATATATATATATATATATATATATATATATATATATATATATATATATATATATATATATATATATATATATATATATATATATTGGTCCTGCATATTACAGGAATGGGTAATATTTATTTTTTAACAAGATTGTTAGGAAATGTTACTTATTAATTAATTTTCAGTAATAAAACATTGTTTTTAAAGTTGCTAAATATAAAAAAAAGGCGTCGGGGCCATATATATATATATATATATAGCAGCATATATATATATATATATATATATATATATATATATATATATATATATAGTAAATATATATGTATAAATATAATCAAACTAAATATATATATATATATATATATATATATATATATATATATATATATATATATATATATATATATATATATATATATATATATATATATATATATACAAACTAAAGAAGTTCCCGCATCATATCTCGAAAACTAAGATAGCTACAAGAAAACTGATAACTGATATCATATATATGGAATCAGCGTATGAAATTTGTATGGAAAATGAAAAAAAATTATTTTTTTTATTTTTTTTATATCTCCAAAACTACGATAGGTATAAGAAAACTAATAACATATATGGAATCAGCGTGTGAAATTTGTATGAAAAAAAGGAAAAATTTTTTTATACGAATAACATATTTGGAATTAGCGTATGAATTTTTTTTAGGGGGCTCGAGCCAACGGTGGGACAGAGGCCTAAGGAGCCGAGAGACCCCGATTCTTTGCATCTTTGCGGTTTACCCTTGGGTATTCTTTTAGTTAAAAACAAAAATCCTTTTTTTTTCATACAAATTTCATACGCTGATTCTAAATATGTTATTAGTTTTCTTGTACCTATCGTAGTTTTGGAAATATAAAATAAATAAAAAAAAAAAAAATTTCATTTTCCATACAAATTTCATACGCTGATTCCATATATGCTATCAGTTTTCTTGTACCTATCTTAGTTTTAGAGATATGATGCGGGTAACCTCTTTAGTTTCACCATTTATATATATATATATATATATATATATATGTATATCCGTCATATATATATATATATATAAAAATAACTTATATATATAAATGTAATTTGTGATTTCTATTTATTATATATATATATATATATATATATATATATATATATATATATATATATATATATATATATATATATATATATATATATATATATATATATATATATATATATATATATATATATAATAAAAATAATAATAATAATAATAATAATAATAATAATAATAATAATAATAATAATAATAATCATAATAATAAAGTAATAATAATAAAAATAATAATAATAATAATAATAATAATAATAATAATAATAATAATAGGCTTACCTTTTCGACGTTGAAAGAAATGGTTTTTTTTTTTTTCAATTTCAATTAACATATAATTTCTAAATGTTTGTTAATCTAAATTCCTTTGTTTTGCAACCTTAAACAATAATTATTTGTTCTACAGCAGATTTATGTTAATAAATATGTTAATAAATATAAGTATGTTAATAAATACACTAATTTAAATTTAAATTCGTAATATCTTATAACACGTTCATGCTTTCAAACTATCTGTAAAAACTGAAAATTCTGAAATCCTTTAATGTTACCGGAAAGTATATTATGAATTTGGATATGTTGCCAAATATGATTATTTTTATTAAATATTATTATTATTATTATTATTATTATTATTATTATTATTATTATTATTATTATTATTATTATTATTATTATTATTATTATTATTATTATTATTATTATTATTATTATTATTATTATTATTATTATTATTATTATTATTATTATTATTATTATTATTACAAAGTATATGCATATATAGTGTATTATTATTAAATCTATATATATATATATATATATATATATATATATAGCATATATATATATATATATATATATATATATATATATATATATATATATATATATATATATATATATATATATATATATATATATATATATATATATATATATATATATATATATATATATATATATATATAGGTAAAGTTTATTAACGCCCACACGGAACGGAGCTCTTGATCAAAAAAATTTTCACAGGTAGCCTCTATGATACATAATAGACGTTTTAGGGTCGAAATGAAAAATAAAAAATAAAAAATCATATCTCAAAAACTACAACAGCTACAGCGAAAGGGAATACATTTTTGGAACTTTGGTAAAATTTTTTTTTTAACCAAAGAATACCCCAAGGGTATACCGCACCTATGGCAGGAGTCGGGGTCTACAACTTCTTCCGAGGGGGTCTCCGGAACCCCGCTCTGGTATTTAGTGTCGTGTTCCTCCGCTCCTACGGGTACGGAAACGTCCCCCTGTGTTCCCCTGTTTGCCTGAGAGCCCATTGCCGTGTAATACTTTACAAATAATATATATAATTTCGCTCCTAGAACAGGTAAAAAAAAAAAAAAAAAAAATTTATTTTCAACCCTACAACATTTATTTATTTATCATAAGAGTCAAAAAAAATTTTTGATCCGAGCTCCCGTTCCTGTGTGGGCGTATAACATTGTCCATATATATAAGCAGCAGCAGCATAGTAGCAGCAGAGTATATATATATATATATATATATATATATATATATATATATAGCATATATATATATATATATATATATATATATATATATATATATATATATATATATATATATATATATATATATATATATATATATATATATACCGCACTGCACCTCTATGATTTTAAAATTACACTGCACCGGGAAACTGGAATTGTGTACCGTACCGCACCAAAAATAATTTTTGTCTCTTCGCACCGTACCTCTATATTTCTGTGCGCCCCAAAACACTGGAATTGTGTACCGCACCGCACCTGTTTTTGTACGCACCACACTCCACACCGCACAGGGACACTGAAATTGTATACCATACCCCACCAAATGAACACACCGCACCGCACCAAAAATCATTTTTGTCGCACCGCACCGCACCAAAAGTCATTTTTGTCGCACCGCACCGGTACATTAGAATTGTGTACGGGGCCGCACTAAAAGTTATTTTTGTCGCACTGCTCTATGTTTTTCTGCGCACCGCGCTCCACATCGCACCTGGACGCTTAAATTTCATATCGCACCACGCTGCACCGCATCAAAATGAGTGCACCGCACCGCACCTCTATGTTTCTATGGGCACCGCGCTCCACACCACACTGCACCACTTTAATTTTAAAATTGCACTGGACTCTAATTGTGTACCGCACCGCACCAAAATGAGCACACCACGTACCGCGCCGCACACAGGTGAGTCGGCCAACCCATATATATATATATATATATATATATATATATATATATATATATATATATATATATATATATATATATATATATATATATATATATATATATATATATATATATATATATTTTATTATTATTATTATTATTATTATATATTATATATATATATATATATATATATATATATATATATATATATATATATATAAAAATATAGCTGATAAAAATATATATATATATATATATATATATATATATATATATATATATATATATCACCCAAGTGAAATTTTCGATTTAATCTACGTTGTATAAATGTGGGAAATTGAAGGTACAATGTCTTGCTATTCCTTGTCAGCCAATTTCCCTACAACTTGTGATAAGTTATTTTCCTTGTAATATTCTAACAGCTCTGATTCCCATAATTTCCTACAATTTGGTAGTGGGATAGTCTTATAAGAAAAATTTGCATATAAGGTCCTATAATGCAGAAGGAGCCTTCTTGTGGGGACCAACATTTCCCACATTTCTTCCCACATTTGGCTTACAATTTCTTTTTGTTGGGGCGTGTCTGAAATCGTATGAAGGTGAGTGATTCATTCGTGTTGTGTTCCACGGGGATCTCAAAATAAAATCCTGCTGCAGCGAGATTTGCAGAAAAGCCCACGAAAATCTTTCAAAATCCTTCGATTTTCGTGACACTTACAAAAATATCAGTTGACCTGTTTAAAAAAAGGTATATAAATGTGAAGATATAATTTAATTAATCAATCAATTATGGAAATCAACATCGGAAAAGTTATAAGTGGAAAAATAAGATACAATTATGGGGCAAGTGAAAATTTTTAATTAAAAGAATTTGGTGGGTACCATGATTTAAAGCAATAAACAACTGAAAATAAGTAAGTTATAGAAGCGAATTCCTTAATAATTTCTCGACTGAAAGCTAATTTACTATACTGAAAAAAACTGCTAAATAATGGCACGTAATAAATTATGTACAAATTATATTTGTGTAAGTTAATGAGGTGTATTAAAATTTAAGTCTATTCCTTCTCCAATGTTTGTTTACACCAATGATCAAAAACCCATTCAAGATTCTTGTAGCGATAATTAAAAGATAGAAATTTCTATCTTTAATTTTAAATGAATGAGTCAAAGGAGATTTTACTCTCCATCAGCGGGATTCGAACCTGGACTCCGCGTCACTGAGTTAACAGTAACCGGGCGCTCTAACCATTAGACCATCCACATTCCCAAAAAGAACGCTTCAAGTGTAGTTTTTAAAGCACCCGGTTTTCTCATCCCATAATTTCTATCTTTAATTTTCACTGCTGAAAATCTTGATTTCTATAGTTGTTTGGTTGAGGAAATCTTCAGGATCTTTAATGAAACTTTAATGTGGAATACACCCTAAGAATTTGGGAAGGGAGAAGAAACAAGTCAGGATTTGACAAATATATACAAAAATATATATATATATAAATATAGTAAATATATACTGTGATATATATTTAAAACATAATAAAAATATATATATATATATAGTTATATATATATATATTATATATATATATATATATATATATATATATATATATATATATATATATATATATATATAATAAAAATAATAATAATAATAATAATAATAATAATAATAATAATAATAATAATAATAATAATAATAATAATAATAATAATAATAATAATAATAATAATAATAATAATAAAATAATAATAAATAATAATAATAATAAATAATAATAATAATAATAATAATAATAATAATATAATAATAATAATAATAATAATAATAATAATAATAATAATAATAATAATAATAATAATAATAATAATAATAAATTAGCCCTATCTGATTAAGATGATCAGATGTTAGCCTATTTCGTTCGTCTGAACAAACATTATTTAACAAAGATACCGTACGTTCCGAAGGCACAGAAGTTGCATTGACAGTAAAATATTTCATCGCTACTATAAACATAGCAGGGAATGCATTTTTACTGTCGATCCAAAACTTTCATGGATCAAATTTTCTTGGTATGAAAGGTTGATTTAAATATTAGTTTATTTCATTTGGCATATTGCCTTGCACAAGTAATGGAACATTTGGAGTATTTTTAGCAGCTTCTTCTTCATGAACATTCTAAAGACCATCATTTGGTGCCACCTCTTTCAAATCACTCTTCTTTTTCCGGAGGAGACTGATTTCCCAAATCCTTTAAATTCTCAAGGACTTCTTTACTTATTTTTTGGATAATTTTGGATACAATCAAGGAAGATTGAAAATAGTTTTTTAAATCTTGGATCGAGAATTGTTGCAGCTGCCAACAAGTCATTTTTTTCTAGAAATCCTAATCTTTCATTTACCATAGTGCATAGAGTTTGCTTTAGAATTAAAATCACACTAGACTTGGGGGTTTATTTTATCCATTTTTTTTCTTAATTGCACATGGAAATTACCAAGCTCGGGGTTAATAAGTATTTTTCTCCCGACAATTTGTTTGTAGCCGATTCGAAGGATTTCAATAGCTCAAAGGTTTTGTAATTTCCTATGATTTTTTGTTAACTTTATTATGTCAACTAAGTTAACAATTTCTTTTAATAAATCTAATATATATATATATATATATATATATATATATATATATATATATATATATATATATATATATATATATATATATATATATAATATATATATATATATATATAATATATTATATATATATTTATATTATTATATATAATATATATATTATATATATATTATTATATTATATTAATATTATTAGCAATTTTACTCAAAGGTAAATTCTGAAACGTGCAATTAGAGCAGTTGAGTGAACTGCTCACTCCTGTAATGAAGGATCACCTATTAAAATTTATTCAAATCTAGCCTATGTTTAAAAATTAGCAAAATAAAGAAAAAACTAATAAGTAGTATAGGGAGGAAACCAGCAGATGCCAGATTTGTAGCTAAATCTGGCAACATGCGCGATGTATATATTATATTTTTGGCTCCTTTTAGTACTTCACTACCTTCCGGCTACTTTTTTTGTGCTGCGTTTGAAATGGGCTTCAGCCCCCGGGGCCCCTTTTTCATATACGTTCGCCAGTTATTTTTGGGGTAGTATGGTGAGGGTGTAGGTGTATGTGTATGATTTTTGTTTTACTTTTCACCCGTTATCATCCTGGGTTCTCCCCCCTACCCTCCCTTTATCCATTCAGATATGTTATGATTTCACGTTCTTTCCTGAGCCTTTTTTTTAACCCTTTTTTTAGGCATTTTAATACATTTATGTTTATATTTTTAACGACTTTCTTTACTCACGCTACTTCATGAACATTTTTAGCGGCTTTCCTGCTAAATTCTGGCAACCGTATAGCTAAATTTCAGTATTTTGCACTTTTTAACTTTTTCTTCGACCGTTTTATCATTCTTACTGTGTATATTTTTTAAAGATTTCTATACACTCGGCTACTTCCAGGTCTATTTTTCTAGCGTTTTTCCTGCTAAATCTGGCAACCTACTGGTAACTTCAGGATTTTAACACTTTTTAGCCCTTTTTTTCGGTATTTTTTATCATTTTAGGTATATATTTTTTAATGACTTTTCATTACTCACCTTCTTTCCTTCGAGCCTTATTCTATTCATTTTTCGATAATTCAGGCATCCTATTAGATAATTTTCTAGGGATTTTTTATCTTCTTTGATATATTTTTGCAACTTTTTTGGCCACTTCTACTTTAACCTGATCCTTTCTTTTTTAAAGTTTTTCTGTAATTTCATTAGTTTACCTGTTAATTCTGGCCACTTATTGAAAATTTTATATTTTTAACTTTTCGATACATTTTTAATCTTTTTACCACCATTTTACAGTCGTCAGACATCTCAACTAGATCCCCTATCAAAGGAAGCGATAGTAACCGTTAGGCTTAAATGTAGGCCCCATCAATGGGTTCATATTAACCATTAGGCTTAAATACGTTCCCCTAGCAACGTTAATCCTATCACCTGTTAACCTTTCAATCACCTCATCTAAGTTCGTGAATCATTTCTACTGCGTTTTTGACGCTTGCGGCGTCACATCAAAGGTTTTCGATTTCATCCACGCGTTTGAGTTTAGCTCCGAGCCCCGTCAGCTGCCCGCTGTCCGCATTCCTCAACCCGCCTCCAGCCTTCCGTTGCCCGCTAACAGCCTCCAGCCGCCCGCCTCCAGCCTCCCGTCGCTCGCTAACAGCCTCCAACCGCCCGCCTCCAGCCTCCCGTCGCCCGCTAACAGCCTCCAACCGCCGGCCTCGAGCCTCATTATATTATAATATATATATATATATAATTATAGTATATATATATATATATTATATATATATAATTATATATTATATATATATATATATATATATATATATATGTATAATATATATATATAAATATATATATATATATATATAAATATATATATATATATATATATATATATATATAATATATATATATATATATAATAATATATAATAATATATTATATATATATATATATCGGGGCTGTTAGGGGCTGCTGGCGGCGGGCGCGGGCGTTGGAGCTGGTTTAAGCGTGCCGACGGGAGGCTGGAGGCGGCGGTTGGAGGCTGTTAGCGGGCGACTGGAGGCTGGAGGCGGGTGGTTGGAGGCTGTTAGCGAGCGACGGGAGGCTGGAGGCGGGCGGCTGGAGGCTGTTAGCGGGCGACGGAAGGCTGGAGGCGGGTTGAGGAATGCGGACAGCGGGCAGCTGACGGGGCTCGGAGCTAAACTCAAACGCGTGGATGAAATCGAAAACCTTTGATGTGACGCCGCAAGCGTCAAAAACGCCATTAAAAATGATTCACGAACTTAGATGAGGTGATTGAAAGGTTAACAGGTGATAGGACTAACGTTGCTAGGGGAACGTATTTAAGCCTAATGGTTAATATGAACCCATTGATGGGGCCTACATTTAAGCCTAACGGTTACTATCGCTTCCTTTGATAGGGGATCTAGTTGAGATGTCTGACGACTGTAAAATGGTGGTAAAAAAGGTCGGAAATGTATCGAAAAAGTTAAAAATTATAAAAATTTGACAATAAGTGGCCAGAATTAAACAGGTAATACTAATGAATTTAACCAGAAAAACTTTAAAAAAAAGGATCAGGTAGTAGAAAGTGCAAAAAAGTGCAAAAAATATATCAAAAAGATTAAAAATCCTAGAAAATTTACCTATAGGATGCCTGAATTATCTGAAAAATGATAGAAAAGGCTCAGGAAAGGAGTTGAGTAATTGAAAGTCATTAAAAATATATACCTAAAATGATAAAAATACCGAAAAAAGGGCTAAAAAGTGATTAAATCCTAAGTTTTCGTTTGTTTGCCCCATTTTAGCAGGAAAAAACGCTAGAAGATTGACGCAGTTACGGCGAAGTGGCGCTGGCATGAAGTCGCTCAATATATACACCTACAATGATAAAACGTCGAAAGAAAAGTTAAAAAGTGCAAAAATACTGAAATTTAGCTATAAGTTGCCAGATTTAGCAGGAAAGCCGCTAAAAATGTTCATGAAAGTAGCTGAGTTAAAGAAAGTCGTTAAAAATATATACAAAAATGATAAAAATGCCTAAAAAAAGGGTTAAAAAAAAGGCTCAGGAAAGAACGTGAAATCATAACATATCTGAATGGAATAAAGGAGGGTAGCGGGAGAACCCAGGATGATAACTGGGTGAAAGTAACAAAAATCATACACATACACCTACACCCTCACATACATACCCCAAAAATAACTGGCGAACGTATATGAAAAAGGGGCCCCCGGGGGCTGAGCCCCATTTTCAAAACGCCAGACATAAAAAGTAGCCAGAAAGGTAGCTGAGTACTAAAAAGTAGCCAAAAATATATATATATCGGCATGTTGCCAGATTTAGCTACAAATCTGGCTTCTGCCGATCTCCCTCCCTATACTACTTACATCAGATCCCGAATCATATAAGATAATAGTTTTAAACGGTTATTTCCAAGAAATGAAACTTGGAGAAGCCCCTTGTAAAGTGTAAGGCTTTATGGTAAAATTAAAAAAGTAGTTGTTGGGATAATTTCTAGTTTAAGCCAAATAAATTTCTTATATGTAAGAGAAAGGCCCAAAACTAAAACTAGGCTTAGGGAGATAGAGTTAGAGGTAATTAAGAACGAAATAGCAAAGAATAGAGCCTGGCCTAATTTACGTTTGGGAACTAACTTCTCTATACTAAATATTGAGACATTCATTAAGACTTTTACCAGAAATTATATGTTTAAGAGTTAAATTAATACATTACGTTATTCTTATAATTTTCTTCAGAAGATGTAGAATTTCAAATTAGTATAAATTATTTACATAGCATTTGCTACAAAACTCGCTCACTGGCATATAATTTAACTGTTATCCCAATTGACTTTTTTTTTCTAAAGTCCTCGTTTTATTTTTTTAAAGCTCGCCCTGTATGTTACCTAACAAAAAATATATTTCCAAACCAAGAAAGTCTCTAAATCATAGTGTAAAAAATACAGAGAGACAAGAAATATCCTTAAATTTTTTGTAACCATTTTTAAAATCCCCTAGTTTCATCGAAAACAGTTAATAGGAAAATAGGAAGGTTTTAACTTTTAATACAAGAATAAATATTCCTAACAATATATATATATATATATATATATATTATATATATAATATATATATATATATATATAAAAAAATATATATATTATATATATATATATATATATATATATATATATATATATATATATATATATATATATATATATATATATATATATAATATATATATATATATTTTCTTTTTTATAAAAAAAAAACTAATCATCGCCCTGTTTTAGCAGTGGAGGTGATTTCATAAGGGAATAAAGCTTCAGTAAATGCAAAATCTTCACATATAAACTTAAACATGTCAAATTTCAGATTAAATTAAAATTTAATTAATTTAATTAATTTAATTAATTTATTTAATTAATTAATTTAATTAATCAAAACTAGTATTGTCCTGTATTATATAGGATGCTTTCATTACTTTTTTTTAATAAATATCTAATTTGAAAAGTAAAATACGCAATAGGTATATTTCATGAAAGTTGTTCTTCTCCTATAGGCCTCTACTTCTCTTGTATGATCATCTGACCTCCTTCCCTCCTCCTCCTGAATCAGACAAAATGTCCCCATCATCCAAGCGAGCTTGAAAAATACACACATTTTCCTAAAATGTTATTTTATGAAAAAAGAAAACTGCTCAAAATTTCTAGAAGTAAAAAAAATATCGTTGATTCGATATTGAGGATAAAATATCGATAAATCGATATATCGGCTGATAAAATATCGTCGATATTTCTTCGATACTATCGAAAAAAATCAATATCGATATATATCGGTGCCCTTTCGACATCCCTACTTTTAATGATGGAGGGATTGGGAGTTTTGGGAGTCTCTGTCCTTACCCTTAAAACAATTTTATCCTTTGTGGGTATCCCCAAAGGATTCTACGCGTGGTTCTCGTCGGCTTTGCATGTGTTTCTCGTTGGCGCCTGGTCAGAGCTATCCCAGTAGCTTTTATTTGTCTTTTTCGTTATTTTTTCTTTTTGCTCATTTCCATTTTCGGGCTGGGGTTTTTCTTTTTTTTTTGTTTTATTTATTTCCTGTTTTTATTAGTACGGCTGGCCGGATGGCCTGGGCCTTCCGGTTTTTCCCCCGGCGATGGAGAACTCCCTCTTCTCGGATGAGGAGTTGATGGAGGAGTCAACCCGGTGTGTGGATGGCCGACTGGTTAGGAAGAGGAGTGGTAGTGTTGCGGGTGTCACGGAGGGTGGTTTGACCCAACCTGCGCCCAAAGGGGTGAGGAGGGGGGAGAGGGATGGGGGTACCGCTGACCCGTCTGATGTTTTGGTTTCCTCTGAGGCAATCATCATTGTCCAGAGTAGGGATGGTACTTGTCTTTTCAATAAACCCTCTAGAACAACTGCTCTATTGAATGACTCCCCTTTTGGGAAATTGCTCATTGAAGGCTCTTGTCGTATTCTTGGGAAGGAGCTGGGATTCGTTTCTCGATTCCTTCCCTTGATAGGCTTCGGGTTCCCCTTGCAGACATAGTAACCTTGGGGACTTTCCCTGTTAAATGCTGGGTCCCTCGTGCTTCTACTGATTATTCTTTACATATTTCCTATGGGAAAATAGGGCCTGTAGAGGAAGATGATACCTTTTTGTCTGATCTCTCCAATTTCTGTAATTATGACCTTGAGGGCAGCACTTTGCTGGAGGTACTGAGACTGGGCTCTTCTGGGGGCTCTTCCGGGGGTCCTCCCTCTCCTTCCAAGACGCTGCGCCTGAAGTACAAGGGCCCTCTTCCTTCTAAGGTGGTTATTGGTCATGTTATCTACCCAGTGTCTCAGTATGTGTTTCCCGTACGGCGTTGCTTTAACTGCTGGCAATACGGTCATGGTTCGGTTACCTGTAAATCTTCCCCACGCTGTTCAAGATGCTCTTTGGGGCATGTCAACGATAATTGTGCCAATGATCCTTATTGTTATTTTTGTAAGGGGCCCCACCGCCCTAATTCCAAATCCTGTCCTGTGAGGTTTATCTCTCTGCAGTCCGGATTACTCGTGAAACTCCTGTGGCAGCGGGTGGGATTAATTCTCCGCTTATCACGGCTTTACGCGACCTGAATCCTCGTACTCGTGCTCGCCCTTCCCTCGACAATGTCCAACCTTCCAGTGTTCCTTATGTCCCTCCTCCGATTGGGTCTCCTGCTCCTTCCAGATCGTATGCTAGTGTGGTTTCTCGCCCCGGTCCTCCTTCGCTGGGTCGCATGGTCATGTGACGCCCTCTTTTCCTTCCCAGGTAGCTGTCCCACAGGTGGCACTGTCTCCCTCACGGGGGGCCCCCCCCACCCTCCGGTTCGTTTTCCTGGGCCTTTGTGTAACTCTGCCCCTGCCATCCCCAAGTTTCCCTCTGGCCCTGAGTTTCAGGGGATATCCCATGATGGTCCTGTGAAGGCTCCCTTTGTGCCGAATGTTCCGCAGCATCACCTTTCTTCTCCGCGTCCTACAGATGGTTGGTCGTCCTTCTTGGCTTCCTTGGGTCCCCTTTTTTCGAAGTTTCTTGCGTCTTATCAGGTGGGTGGTTCTTTTATATCAGCCTTTCTTGTGTATTCTCAGATCTCATGTCCTTGGTTTCTTCAATCCTTTTCCACAAGGGCCTTCCCTAATCTTGTATTGTGGGTTTCGTCGTTCCTTCTGGCAATTATCCGCTCTCTTCTTTACCCCGGTTGGTTTGGCTGGTTGTGTTCTTTCCTGGGGTTTATGTTGGGAATGGGATCTGGTGGGGTTCTTGCCGACTTCGATATCCGTGTTTGGTTGGTGGGGGGGGGATTCCTAGTTTCTTTCGTTCCTACCGGGTTTTCGGCGACTTGCGATACCGGGAGTTCCACGCAGTTTTCGTGGTTACTTTTATTTTTGTGACTTCTTGATCGGATCTGAGAGGTGCCTATGAGTTTTGGGAGTCTGTCCTTACCCTTAAAACAATTTTATCCTTTGTGGGTATCCCCAAAGGAAACCATAAGCGAGCTATTAAATCAGTTGAGAGATTTCTTATGAGCACAGATAGTTTATATAGGAATTAGTTTTCATAATTTATCTTGTCCTGACTCTAGTGGTGGATGACTTGTAGCTCCTGCTGTGATGATCCTTTTTGTATCATGAGATGACCCATGAGCTAGTTGGCTCAGTGGTCATTATTCTTCAAGTAATTCAAGGGATTGCCGTTGCCCGTTTGTTTAATCTTATTTGTTAATACTTATCTTGTATTTTACTTATTTTATTCATTTATTTATTTTTTACTAATCTTCATGGGTTAAAAGGACATACCGGTAGTACTACTACAGGGGTTTGGACAGAGGTGAGTAGTAAAAGGAAACAAAATTATATTACTAGAAAGGATAGTGCCATGGCTCAACCAGCTAAATTGTTGGCTATGTGGAATCCCCTCCTAGAACAGCGATCTCCAAACGTTTTTTGATTGCTTACCCCCAAGACAAAAATAATTGTAAGTTGTACCCCTATAGGTCTATAATATTACAATACAGTATATGGTAATAGTTGCGCAGAGGGGCCTCCCCGATTTTTATAAAAATCACAGGATGTATACTAAAAAAATAATAATGAAGAATAAAAATAAACAAACATGGCGGTCTCTTTAAGAAAAAAGTTACAGCCTCACAAAGTTATTAAAACCCATAGAATATATATATATATATATATATATATATATATATATATATATATATTATATATATAATATATATATATATATATATATAGTATATATATATATATATATATAATTAGTGATTGCAAACCGATACCATGGTATCGTATCGGTAAATCGGTGGTATCGGTCGATTTTTGAGGTATCGGTATCGGGAATTTTTGTGAGTAGTAAGTATCGGTAATCGGCAAAATTTTGCCAATGCCTTTAACCGATACCACACATTTTGCGTCTTTAATTGATTTTCGATTATTATATTTATATATATAATATATATATTATATATTATATATTATATATAATATATATATATATATATATATATATATATATATATATATATTATATATACATATATTTCACGTACCATGTCCCGCATTGCTGAATGGTGGTGTTGGTAGTTGAAAGGTTTTGAGCTTATCAACACCATTCAAGGAAATCTAGATTTGATAGGAGGTTTTCAGCACATTGGTATCAGACGAAGAGAATTTAAAAATTTCTTCAATGACTCGATGAATTCGAGAAGGGTAGCTTCACCCTTTCTGGAAATTAGTTTTCAAATTTTCTTCTTTTTTAATTTTGTTATTTAAATAAAAAATATATAGAAAAAATATTTATTAAAATTTTTATATATTATATATATATATATATTATATATATATATATATATATATTATATATATATATATATATTAATTATATATATATATATACTATATAATTAAAATAATATATAGTTTCCCTATCTATCTAACCTACTGTATGTTTATATAGGCGTTTTCCGTTCTATTTGTTGCTTTACGACGTAGAAAATGCTCGGTTTGCGTTCGTTTGTTTAACCCCAAAATCGTAAAAATACTAACAAAACGTAAGGGGAATTTCCTTAATTCTATAAGCGTGCTATTTCCTGTCGATTGAAGGAATTTTAGCACGTTCTTATATGAAATTGTGTACCATAAAAAATGACGGCGTGGTAGGCCCGTTTTGAATTGATGAATATTTAGTTCAATAAATCATCCTTTAGATCTAATTTCTTCGCAAATCGATAAACCTCCATCACAATAAGTTTGATTCAATTTTTTCTGTAAATATAAACTATTGTTATTAGTTTTAATTTCTGTTTTAATCCGAAAACGACGAGCTCCATCATCAACATTGATTTCAATTGTTTGCCCAAAACAAAAGTAAACCTCGCAAGAAATTTTGTTCGTTTTTGCACGAAATTCAGGCAATTAGTACAGGCAATCAGGAGTGCCAAAGAAGTCTTATGGATATTAAGTGTAGGTTTAAGTGTTTTTTATATAAATAAGATTCCAAATTTTTAAGTTCTTCCTTTAGAAGCATTTTGAAGAATGAAGAATTTTTGAAGAGTATACGGTGCCTATTTGGAGGTCATAGTGAATCTCTGACATGCTAAATTTCTCTGGTTGAGAAGTTGGGAGATTAGTTCGAAAAGGGAAATGCCATGCTGTTTGAAGGCTCACATTCTTTAGTTGTAACTTGTAGAAAGTTTGAAACCTACATAGTTCGATGTACAGTTGGCCCATTTATATTTGTAAAGCGATGTGGTGACTCAAGTTCATGGGTGCTTTCTTTAATCTTAAAGAAACTGAAAATTGAGTTGTTGTTAATAAAAGATATAAGAACTTCATTGTGGAAAGTTTATGTTTAAGATATTTCTAATCTGAAAGAGAAGAATCATTTGGAAGGGGTAGTATTTAGGAAGCCGAGAAAAACAGGAAGTTTAGGAAACACAAGTGCCAGTAGTTTTAAAGGCGACAAGTGTTATCGAGAAACGAGTAAACAAGTGTTATCAAAAAGTTTGGGGTAAAGGCTAAAGCTAGAAAATTTACCAGAGAAAGGTGATTTCTTCATGGGAAAAACTTTCCAATCAGAACAAATAAGAAAGGCTTGTGTTATGCGGAACCTTAGAAACCCCCGTGGTCCCTCGTGCTGGGTTGCTGCAATTTTTAATGATTAAGGAGATAGAAATACAGGAATTAGTTCCAGTAAGTATTAGTGGGCTTGCGATAAATAGAAGTAGCAAGTCCACTAACTACTTTACATGGGACTTAATTTCCCTTTTAAGTTCTATATCCTTTAATCATAATTGTAATAATATGGAAGCGTTTGCGATAGAATGAATTTTAGTATTTTCTTTGCTTTTAATTTAGACAGTTTTCGTTTTTGTCATGTCATTTGTGCTTACGCTCGATAAGAAATGCTCACACAGTTTTAGTAGTAATTTCCTGCTTCAGGGTTCACACTTTCTGGAAAGTCAGGGAAAAAAATAAGTTAGGGAAGGTGAGGGAAGCGTTTTAAGATATGCTGAAAGTCAGGAAAATTCCAAAAAAGTTCGGGGAATTTTTTAAAATTTCAAAGCATATGAAGAATGATCCATGGACAAAGTTGACATATTTTTGATATATTTCTTTTCCTTACTGTATAAATGTGTAATGAGAGATGTATTTGATAAGTGAATGAAAAGGATGGGCGAGGAACGACATCCCATAAATCTACTTCTTTCCTGGAATCGGTAGTTTTTTTAGTTCACTATTACCTACTATTTTCTTGCCCTATCTGTCCGTAGGAGTTGTTTCAAGTTCATCCTTCCGATTGAAGGTGATTGGTATATGGATGTGTTTTAGACTGTATGACTTATGACTTAATCTGTTTATATCTTTTTCTCTTTAGGGATTTATTTTTTTTTTTTTTTTATTTTTTTTTTTTTTTGAGGTTTGAACGAAGTGATTTTGGATTTTTGTGTAAGTTGACAGCCGCAAATCTCTCAACACCAACATTGCAAAATGTGTTCCTGTTCAACCAAAGATGTATTTTCTAAACATGCAACTGGCCTTTTTTTTAAAATGCTTTCCTTAGAACGTGAATCCTTTTTACGAAAGTTCCAAACGTCAGACCACTTGGTTCATTCCTGTTCACAGATTTTCAATGTCTTTCATTAAATATTTATCGGAAAGATTTTAAGCAAGTAAAATGCCTGCTACAACAACTAAGCTTTTTTGTATTAGATTTACATGACAGACAATCTGCGTGATGGTAAAAAGGGTATTAAATCTTGGATTTCAAACAAAAAAAACTTCTCAAAGAAGTCACTTCGAATGAAAGTAATATCCCTAAAATTCAAACTTGAATTCCAGACTGTGCTAATCAAAATGACAAGAAAAGATATAGAAAGATGTCCTCTGAAGTACAAGCCTGTTCAAGGGGCTCCATCATTGGATCCTAGTATAATTAATTTTTCATCAGCCAGAACCAGGGAAACAAAGATTTTGCTTTATTGCTTTAGAGGCATGTACACCAATAACCGAATCACAGATTCTGTTGCTGATAAAGCAAAAGCACAATGCACTCTACTTTGCAGTGAAACTCATATTTTTGGATGGTGACTGTCCTTCTAAGAGACTTGATGAATTTTTTTTCTTCTATAGTACCTGGGAATCAATGTTATGCGGGAATTGCGGCAAATTATTAAATTAGGACTGATATTTTCCCCATGGAAATGCGACAGGTGGAAGGAGGGTTTTCTGTAAATAAAGCAATTTTAGTAGAGAATCTGAAAAACATAGTCTGATTTCTCAAAGAACAGTGCACAATGCTATAAGATCTCATGAAAGTATTCATAAAGTTCCTATCACTCAAAAAAATGTTGACAAATGTAAGAGCTACCCATAGACAGATATGAAGAGACATCTCAAAGAAAAAAATAAATTATTCATACAGATCCATAAACTTGAAGGGCAGAGAAAGATGTTAAAACAAAGCCTTTGACACAAGAAGACGCTATAAAATCCCAAAAATCCAGATGCTGCGGAAGAAAAGTTAACCTAAATCTCCCAATTTAGAACTTTTGTGATCACAGTGGAGGTTATTTCACCTAAGCTATTAATGTAAGCTTTAAATTTATTCTTTTTGTATAAATAAAACCGCTTTACTTTTGGAAAAATAAAAAAAGTGCGATGGACGGCTATGGGGAAGGTATAGGTCGATTACTTAAAAAAAAAAAAAAAAAAAAATTTTAAAATTCATAATAATAATGAAAAATTTTAAAAGTATTTTCATAGTTTAATGTATTAGAACTGAGTAAATAGGCTGAAATAATGATTAATAGATATTTTTATACGCCAAAAATAACGAAATTTGCGATTTGGTAACAGTGATAGTCAGGGAATTCAAATTTAAATCGACCGCGATTTCGGTGCTAGTTACTTTTTGTTTTTAAACAATTGAAATCAGCTGTTGTGATGCGCACGTGGGTTTTGGAATAACAAGAAATAAAAAATAACAAATGATTTACATTACAAATAATAGATCAACTATTTGTGATGGAGTTTATCCATTTGGAAGAAATTAAATTTAAAGCTGATTTTATTAAATGAAAACATTCACGATTCAGAACACGCAAGCCGCCATTGTGTTTGTTTACATTTTTCGTAAGAACGTGCTTAAATTCGGCAAGCAAAGGGAAATAGCAACTTTACAAAATTAAGGAAATTCCTTACGTTTGGTGGGCATTTTTTTACGATTTTTTCTGTAAGTTTTGACAAAAACGAACGCAAACTCGAGCATTTTCTTACGTTTCGTAAGCACAATACAAAAAGAACGGATATATATATATATATATATATAGTATAATTATATGATATATATATATATATATATATATATATATTATATTATATATATATATATATTATATATATATAATTTTTAAAATTTTTTATTTT